>CAKNYM010048492.1:55272-83299 GCA_932195095.1 Andricus curvator
AGCCTATCCGAGACATGTACGGGGCACTTGGAAAGAATTAGCTATCCGGTTCTAGCCGGTATCTATTCGGTACTGCAGTTCGAAATAGATGATTTAATATAATGATAATTTGCAAAAAAAATGGTTTATATATCGTCACTGAACTTAGTTTATTTTCGAAATTATACAATTGCATACACGGTCACTTAGAAACATAATCGCACGCTCAAACGCTTTGAAAAATCACTCCCGCTGGGGATACGAAACCCTACCTAAACTACCTAAACCTGAGTTTTAACCTAAATATCTGCCGCACGTCCTAGTTAATTGAGACATCGCATCGCTTCAATCTTTTCGACAAAATCTCAGCCAAGCTGTTTCGCCAGGGCTAACTGAGGAATATATTTCTTTATTTTTTTGTTTTAGACATTTAATAAATAGGTGGATTTAAAAAGGCCTAATTTGAATATTTAAATTACAATTTTTTAAAATTAAATTCTAATATTTAAATGTTCAATTAAATTATTAAATTAATTTGTGATTTCTGATCAAATTGTGAAGCTCCAAAATTTAAAGGAAAGTAAGAACAAAAGCAGCTACTACAAATAATTTATTTGAAAATACAAGTTAAAAAAATACTTCCAGTTAAAAAATACTTGAATCTGAAAATACTTGAACCTAAAAATGCATTGCACATTTTTTACATTCTCATCAGAGAAGGTATTAGATTTGTGTAAAATTTGACCCCCTCCGTTATAGTCAAATGTCGACGTTTTGAGACATTCTGAACCCAAAAAACAGGTTTTCGCGAATGTCTCTGACTGTATGTATGTATGCATGTGGGTGTGTATGTAGGTTTGTATTTTGTTAGCACGATAACTTTCGAAAGAATTTACAGATTGGATTGGGCTTTGGTACACTCTTCGAGTGTCCTAAAATGAAGGTCAAGTTCGTTAGCCAGCCATTTTGGACAAAAATTAAAAAAAAAAATTTCAAAATTTTTGATACCACTTTTTTTTTAATTTGAAAATTCTATGTACGGATATTCGTAGTACTCTAAATTAAAAACAATTTATCCCAATGACTTTTTTTGATAAAACAAAAATTACTGGAGTTATAGAATTTACAATATTCCAAAAAACAAACGAAAATGAACATTTTAAGCCAAACAACGCACGATATGAAAAAAAGTCAATAAAAGAAAAATGTTTCTTTTTGAACACCCTGCAGTATTGTTCTGAGACTTTTTTTAATTTTCTTGAAAAATCGATAATTCAAATTTTTATCGCACAAAAAAATAATGAAAAATCAAAAATTTCATTTTGCGGTCAAAATATACAAGATACGAAAAAAGATGAATAGACAAAAATTGTGCACTCAAAAAATATCTACAAATTTGTTATTAATCATTTTTTGACGGGACGCGTAGTTTTTGTTTCATTTGTAAAAAACTGATTTAAGAATAAAATAAATTAAATTTTTGGACAAACGACACAAACCACGAAAAAAATTAATAGACAAAAGTTGTTCACTCAGAAAAGAGCTACACATTTTTTATTAATCATTTTTTGATAAGATGCGTAATTTTTGTTTCAATGGTGAAAAATAACATTAATAATAAAAAAAATTGTGGAAAAACGACGCAAGGTACGAAAAAAGATGAATAGACAAAAGTTGTTCAACCAAAAAAGATCTACAAATTTGTTATAAACTTTTGTTACAAAAATACATTTAAAATAAAAAAATTAACTTTTTGGAAAAACGATACACGCTACAATAACATTTTATCTAAAAAATTTTTTCGCCTAAATTACATTTACAAATTTTCTTAGAACCACTTTACGCTAGGATGCATATTTTTGGTTTAAATCGTAAAAAATAACATTGAACATAACCAAATTACAATTTATGGAAAAACGACACAAGTTGCAATAAAATGCATAATAACAAAATTGTTTTTTTTATACGATGCGTACTTTTTTTTAATTATAAAAACAAGACAAGAAAAATACGTCTGTTTTTAATATCAATGCATATTATAAATTGTAATAATATAAATGTATTGAAATGATATATTTTTCAGGGTAGCTGAGAATAAAATTTAATGCAAAATATGAAACAAATATTAAATTAATCATGATCAATACAATTCGTACTTTATTTTGCAATATCTAAATAAGCAATCACAGGCCGACGTACAGAACTAAATGTAATATACATTTGATATAATAATAATGTTGAACATATAAGTAGAAAATTTCGCATTTTGGACAAAATCGAGTGCGAAGCACGAGGTACGTGATGAGCCGAAGGAGCTTTAACAAAAGAGAAATCACAATCACCAAATTACAGTTGTCGATACTTTGAACTTTACTTTTAAAACGTTTGTGCACAAATGTAGGTGAAATACAAAGACCGAGCGCGTAGCGCGAGGTAAATGCAGTATCGAGCGCGAAGCGTGAGAACTAACAGTCGCGCGCCTCAGGCGCGCTCAAACTTGCGAGCCGCGCGCGATGAGAATGTGCCCGCTAAGCGGGCAGATTTTTTTTACTCTAGTGGGCCCGACCCCCCCCCCCCCCCTACAACATTTTTACAGTTCTGGAGAAAGAATATCAGTTATTTTTTTCTTTGAAATTCGAACAATAAAACGGGCCACCGGGCACTTGAAAATCCCACATATTTAACATGGAGATGTTTTGGATTTTCGAAAAATTGGACTGATACTTCCGGGTTTGATCGAAATTTGCTCAACATTTTCAGGAATTGAAGAGGGGTTTCTAGGAAATAAAACCGTACCAATAGCTTCCAATTTAAACCCAACCTCTCCCCACCCACAACGCCCCAAATATGACGCAAAAATAAAAAATAAACTACATTTTTACGTATTTTTGTTAATTTTGAGCATTTTCTGCCTTCTTTTTTAATAAAAATAATTACTAATGGACAATTTGAATATTGTCATTGTTTGGAGTAGTAGATTTAAAAAAAAACATGTGATGATTTAAAAAAATAACTTTTGTTTATTTTCGAAATTTCTTAAAATCGAGCCATAGATCTCCACTTTTTTCTCAAGTTGGTATCCTATGATACTTATTGTTGAATGCTTACATAACTATGATACTCTTCTGCTAATGTTTAACAAATTTCTATTTTATTAAACAATTTTTATTTGCTTGAGCAGTTTTTTTTGTAACAACTTTTTAAAAAATAATATAAAATGGGACACATATATAAAGAATGTCAAAAAAGATGTAAACTCTCCGTACTAAACTTGAAGGAAATTTTAAATTAAACAATAATTAATTGTTTAAACAATGACATAAAGTTTTTAGCAGAATTAACCTATCCTCAAAATCATTTAATATTATGTTTAATTCAGAAAAAACGATTTAAAAAATATTTGTCGGGAAAAATAATTATTGAATCAAATTTTATTCAATTTGTTTGAACAATTAAAACATCGTTAATATATTCTTTTTATACACTATACAGTCAGAAAAATAAATTTATGTGTTCCATTTTATATTATTTTTTAAAAGTTTTCGAAAAAAAAAATTGCTCGAGCAAATAAAAATTGTTTAATCAAATAGAAATTTGTTGAACATCAGAAGAAAATTATCAAAGTTATGTAAGTATTCAACAATAAATAGCATAGGATACCAATTTGAGGAAAAAGTGGACATCTCCAAAGTGCACGACTCCAAAGAATGATTAATTATTACATGTCATTCAGGAAATACGATTATTTTTCATACTTTTTGGAAAAAAATAATTGTTTGAATAATTTACATTTATTGAAACAATTAAAAATTGTTTTACAAGTCAGAAGGAACATTCAAATAGTCCATTAGTATTTATGGGTATTAAAAAGACGGCCAACAATACTGAAAATGAAAAATAATACGCAAAAATGTAGTTTTTTGATTCTTGGGACATATTTGGGGTGTTGTGTTCGTGGAGGGTCGGGGGGGGGGGGGGGGGGTTAAGAATACAATTTTATAATATGGTTTTATTTCGTAGACACGCCTCTTCAAACCCTGAAAAATTTGGTAATGTTCGATCAAACGCTGAAGTATCAATTCAAGTTTTCAAAAATCCAAAATTTTCCTATGTTAAATATTGGGATTTTCAAGTGCCCGGTTGCACTTTTGTGGAGGTGTCTCTTGCCCTCTGGCTCGAAAAACATTTTTTGGGCCACTCTAGTGAACATTTTACCGATATCCGGGAATCCGAAAGCAGTTTTGTGCCCATTTTAAGTACTGACGAAAACTCGATTGATTCTTGTGCAGAATGTTCTCCTGATAATAATCAACTAATCCATATAGTTACGACTTTACACCTACATTAAAAGCGTAGTTATTAATTTATATATAAATGTAAATACGTTTCAAGAAAAGTTATGCATTCATACGAATGATATATACAGCGAAAAAGTTGGAGCTTTTTGACATTACAGCTGAAATTTCTGGTTCCACGTCCCGGATAGGTCTCCGATAGACCCGGTAAAAAATACTTTATCGGACTCGGTCTCTTTATCAAAGCAAATACTCCCAGATAGGTCCCGGATAGACCCTGATAGACGCTTCGCTTGAACTTAGAGTAAAAGAATATTTCTGTTTTCATAGCTTAGATAGGTCCCGCATAGGCCCGTATAAAAATACAATGTAGGACTTTCCCATGTAGGTCACGCGTAGACCCTGATAGACGCTTCTTTTGAACTGAGAATAAAATAATTTCTGTTCTCGTGTACCAGATAGGTCCTGGATAGACCCAGACAGACACATCTATTTCTGTTTTCACGGCCCAAATAGGTCCCGGATAGGCCCGGATAAACATACACTATAGAACATTCCCAGATAGGTCCCGGATAGACCCTGATAGATAGTAATTTTGAACTTAGAGTAAAATAATTTCTGTTTTCGTGTGCCAGATAGGTGCCGGATAGATCCAGACAGACCCTTCTATTTCTGTCTACACGGACCAAATAGGTCCCGGATAAATATAAACTGTAGGACTTTCCCAGATAGGTCCCGGATAAAACCTGATAGATACTAATTTTGAGCTTAGAGTAAAATAATTTCTGTTTTCGTGTGCCAGATAGGTTCCGGATAGACCCAGACAGGCCCTTCTATTTCTGTTTTCACGGACCAAATAGGTCCCGGATAGGCCCGGATAAACAAACAGGACTTTCCCAGATAGGTCCCGGATAAACCCTGATAGATACTAATTTTGAACTTGGAGTAAAATCATTTCTGTTTTCGTGTACCAGATAGGTTCCGGATAGACCCAGACCCTCATAAACGGAACGTAAGTTAATACTGGATACAATAAATTATACACTCAGAAAACGATTTGGTTGCTCCAACAACATTTTTGTTGGTTTAACCATAGAATATCGTTATTATATGGACATTATATGGACTATAAAAATATTTGGTTGATACAAGTAAATTTTTTGGTTCTTTTAACCGAATAGTTAGAAGTTTTGTTGGACCAATGAAATATATTGTTCAATCAACCAAAGTTTGTTCTTTTGGTTCATGAAATTTTTTATTCTGAGTGTATCTTTGGATCGAATCCATTTCAAATCAGGTAGGTTCTACACTTCTCGCAGAATCTCTCATCAACGAAATATGTTGTTTTTCAGAGAAAATTAAACCAAACATATTTTTCTGATTTGACTTTTATAAAGAAAAAAACAATTTTTTCTTTTAATCCTACAGTTTTCGATCTGATTCAGATAGTCCAATTTTTATTCGGAAAATTAGAAAAAAGTTTAAAATTAACATAGTGGCATCGATTTGTTTGAATATATAAAGTCGATTTTTATTTAAAAAAACCCACACTTTTATTTTTTGTTGAATTTGGTCTTCTATAAGAAATACAATCCTATGAGTTTTAGGTGGGCTTAATCATTTTTGTGGCCACGACCATTTTTTTTTGAAAAATTTAATTTTCACAGTTTTCTTACAAATAACGACAGATGCGACAAAATGCAGAGAAAAATGGCTCATTTTAAAAGTCCTAAAAAAAGGTTTCTTGTTCTTTTTTTATATCTTGCATCTTTCACGAGAAGAATTGAAAAATTATGTTTGGAGGGGGAAAAAGTCCTCTCGGCCACAAAAATAGTTTGGCCCGCCTAAAACTCAAGGGATGTCTTTCTTATAGAAGGTCAAAGTCAACAAAAATTGGAAAACAATATAAGTGTTGATTTTTTTTTTTGCGAAAATCGACTTTCTATTCTTATTATCAAATCGTCGCCACTTTCTTAATTTTGATCATTTAAAAATTTTCCGACGGATTTCAAGTAATGACCGAAAATCATTCAGTTCTGCGTACATGTGATATCAACCTTTCTCTTGCTCTTTGCTTTTTTAGAAATACATGTAATTAAAAATGTTACATGAGCGGGTCAAAAATATCCCCCTCCCCCATAACCTGAACCTTAACTAAACACGAACCCCTCCCCATTTAATGTTACGTAATATGTTAACGCTCCCTACTTGGGTCAGCGTTTGTTATTGGTAAAGGTAATGACTTCTACAGGGCGTTGCGTAGGTGAAGGGAAGTCGTCATTGCCTCTAGACCAGAAGAACGTCAGGCAGTTTTACCAAGATAAAAGCATTCTCAAATAAAAGGAATGAAGTCCCTAACAGACAGGAAGTCGAAAGCGAAACAATGTGTTTGCAGCACTTTCAAAATAAAAAAGTCCAATCTTCTGGATTCTTTTATATTACTTTAAAGCGTTTATTAAACAACATTGAAGGAACTGTTCAAATACAATAAAGAGTGAGGTCAATGGAATTGGACAAGGTACCAGTTGATACCAGTCTGATATCAGTATTCGATTTATTATTTAATACTAGCCAAAATATCAGGCTTCCGCGCACTTATTACACGTTTCTTATTTTAGTTACATAATCACCAAATTAAAATATATGCTTCCATTTAAAGTAATATAAAGTATAATTAATAATCATAAATTAAAATACATTTTAAAATAGCTTATCGGCTATAATACAATTTAAATTTAAATTTTAATCGGCTTTAAGTAATCTCTAACTATATTTAAATATAAAATTTTATCCCAGAAGGAATTAGAAGCAAAGAAAAAATTAACAACTTAATTTGAATTTTTGTATCGTAAGAAGATGTTCATAAAAGGCATTCGGGAATTGTGGGTAGAACTGATGTCTTCAATTCAAGCACTTTGTCTAATTTAAAATTTTGTAATATAAAATTTTTATTTTTTAACGTCCCCTAATAGTACGGAACGTTCCTGGAATGTTCCCGGAATGTACCCGGAACGAGTAAAATCTCCGCCGCTTGGAAACGTTCCAGCAACGTTCCAAACAGAAATTACCGTTATTGTTATTATTATCAATAAATATCGCGTAAACCGTAAGTGATATAGGTCAAAATCGAAGTCAGCTTATAATATAGGTATCATATTATAGTGTAGTATATGCGGTACTCAAAACTCAAAAATGACATCCATTTTTGCGTATCTCTTACGGTTTACGAGATAATTGTTGTTAAAAATAACAATAACGGAAGGTTCCTCTCAGGTCCCAGTGGAACGTTCCCAAGTGGCAGACATTTTACACGTTCCAGGAACGTTCCCGGAACGGTCCGTGCTACTTGGGTAAATATTGAAGGTTTACAATTGAAAACCCTTCAATTTTAAAACTGTACAAATATTCCTACATTGTTATGATTTTGAAGATCAAAAGTGAAGGTTTCAATTCTAAATCTTCCATTTAAAGATTCGCGATTTGAAGTTCTATAATTGTGAAGAAATACAGTAGAAAACAGTTGAATTTTGAAAATATAGAATTGCAAATTATTCAGTTTTCAAGATTTATATTTTGAAGATTGACGACTAAAAATTCTTCAATTTTGAAGATGTGTAAATAAATATTCTTAAATTTTCATGATTTTGGAAATCAAAAGTGAAGTTTTCAATTCTAAATATCCCAAATTGAAGAAATTGAACCATTTTTTTCTTTATTCTTAATGTGTCCCCTAAGGGTTTACATGAACTTAGCTTCTTACAATATTTCCACATACATATTTTATATTATCTTATCCTTACTATTTACAACTATTTACATAAATTCTTATATCTAGATCCTTACATGTATTTTTACGATAGTGCAATTTTGGATGAACTGGCGAACGAGTGAGCGAGCGAGAGCGTGTTCGCATCTTAATCTACTTACCCTATTACATAACCATTACTTACAAATCTTCACGCTTCTAATCTAAGCGACTTCCGTTTCCTTTTTCTTTCACTTCTTTTCTATCTTAATTTCCCCATTTTTTCACATCCATTCTTTCATGCGCTTATCTAGCTCCCTCTAACTCCTTCATCCACTTCTCAGCCAATCCATCTTTCCCTAGAATCTTTACCACATTCTCTTGCTAGCTTTCTCTATCTTCCATTCCTCTCCTACATCCTTCCCATACATGCTCCCATTTTTCTTCCTATTTACAGATGTTGCACTTTCTGTTCTCTTTCTTTTCCCAATACGATCCTTCCTTACCTCGTTTCAAATATAAATCTTGTATTGTGGTCCATCTTCTCTTTCCCCATCGCTTTTCTAAATACTTTAGTAGTCCTTCATTTTTTAACATCTTATACCATTTATTATATTTGGATTCCTCAATCATCCCCCACCTTTCTGTTAATTTTGTTTCCCTGTCCCTTTTCTCCAATTCTTCATAGTTTACTCCAGTCCCCTCACCTATATCTCTCGCACTAAAGAACTTCCTTCTTTCTTCTTCCCATCTCGTTAATCCTATCGCCCTTCCCCTCCTTTCTTTTACCTCCTTCTAACACTTTTTCGCTAACTCTTCTCTCTGGCCCTTCCATAGCTTCGTCTCAAATTCGCATGCTCTCCTTCTCGCTCTAGTAGTTAATTTAACCCTTTGCGCTTCTTCTCTCACCGTACATCCCGGAGTCATCGAGTCTATCTGCAGCGTCCACCTTATATACCTTTCTTGTAAACTCTTATCTTTTTCCTTTCCTTCCATCCCCATATCTCTGCTCCATAGTCTAATAACGGACTAACGGTCATACCAGCGTATCAAATAACCACATTTGCCTTTCCATTCTTTTTTTAACCTTCTTTTTCCTATTCCCCATATATGTTTCATTGCCCCTGTTGTTTTTTTATCCTCTTTATTACATCAGCTCTATGATCTCAACTTCTTTTCTATATTTATATTTAACTTTTTCCCATCTAAGTATTTCTTCAATCCTGTAATTAAGCCCGCCATCCTTTTTCATACTCTGCCATCAACTCTATATTTAACATATTAAATGAAAGTGGGCTCAGAGGACATCCGTTACCATGCCTTTTGTCTCTTCAACAATTTCCGACACTCTTTTTATTAAACCCTCTCCTATCCCCTTTTTCACCACGAAATTGTCTATCTTGACTCATACCAGTAAGATAAACGCCGTCTTTAAGTCCACGAACATTGTTATCGTTGCCCCTTTCTCCCGTTTAATCCTTTTATTTACGAGATCATTCAGAACATGTATGTTGTCTATGATCCCTATTCCTTTCCTAAACCCTGTCTGATTCGGTGGCTCTATCTTCTTTTCCTTAACTTCTTTCTTTAACCTCTCCGATAAAACAGCTACATATATGTACTTTATACAATGTTAGAATTAGCGTCACTTTCCTATAATCTTCAACCTCTTCCTCTCTGCCTTCCTTCACTATGGGTACTACTACTTCTTCTTTCCATAAATTCGGCCACCTCTCTCCTCTCCAGACTCTATTGCACATTATCCATGCCAAATCTTTCATTATTCCTAATACCTTGACTATTTCTTCCCTTGTTATGTCCTCTTCCTCATCTCTTTCCCTACCATATTTTCCTCCTTTCCAAGCTTTCCTTTCTACCTCTCCTAGCAACCCCACATAATATATTTTTCCTTTTACTATCTCAATATACTGGGTTACTAATTTCCTTCTATTTATCTCTTTATTTACTACCTTCCAAACCTCTTCTTCGTCCTAGCCTTCTCCACCTCTTCTTCAAACCTCTTATTTTCTTCTCTTTTTTTTATCACACAACTCAGTATACTCCTTCCTCATCTCCGATATTCTTTTCCACTACTTTTCCCTTTTCTCCATTTTATTAATTCCTTTCTCGCTTCCTTCCTCTTCTCTTTACATTCCTCATACCATCCACTTCTATCCCCTCCTTTACTAACTTCTTTTTTGCTTGTGCACTCTAATACTCTTTCTTTTCTCCTATAATTTATTTCCATCTTCTTGTTTACATTTTACTCTCATATTTTGATATTCCTGATTTTTTGCTACCATTGCCCAACTCCCTCTTCCTGCTCTTTTTACCTTTGCTTCCTTTTGAGCCATTTTGTTATTACTCTTTTCTCCCTCTAATGTCTCTATTATGGGAAAGTGATCCGAATCTACATAAGCCCCTACCTCTAGTTTCTTGACCTTCACTCTTACCTCGTTGTCCACTATCGCATAATCAATTACCGTTCCCTTTTCTCCTCCTGAGCGTGTATATTCCCCTTCCTCATCCCCTTCTATATTTCCGTCTAATATAAACCATCCCATATCCTTCAAGATCTTTAACAATTTCGTTTCCTCCCTATTTCCTTCATTTATCTCTTTCTTATCCTTCTCTGTTATACATTCGCTTCCTTACTCCCATTACTATTCCTCCGATTTATTCCTTCTTTCGTTTTTGTCTCTTTTTTTCCTACTATTTCTTATTTTCCTATCTTCCGTTCCTTTATCTCCTGATTCCCGATACCTCATTTTTTACTAACCCTTCCCTTTCTTCGTCACAATCGCACCATATACATACCGTCTATCTGTATTCTTCCATACTTAAACTACGCTTATTTGCCCTGATTTCTTTCCTCTTCCGCTATTTTTCCTAACGTATACTGCATATTCCTGTCAACCTATGTTCACTCATTCTCTCTGAGCTTCCATATAATTATATAAGTTATGTTCCCATTTCTTTATTTCACCAGTACCCTTTCCTTTCCTCTTCCTGCATCCTTTTCTACACTTCGCACCTGCTCTATGTCTACCTTAGCATCTATCCTTATGAGCATTTCTTCCACTCCTTCCTTAAATTCTTTCCCCTCTAATCATAGACCCTTTATCACTATGTTTCTTTTTCTTTCCTCTCTCTTTTCTTTCTATTTTTCTCAGCCTTTCCTTCTCCTTATTCCTACTTTCCCCACCTTCCAACTCCTGGTTTGAGCTTTCTGTCTACACTATCCTACTTTCCAATTGTGTCACCTTTTTATTAGATTCTTCCTGCTTTTCTAGTCTTTGTTCTAAGGCCTGCATCCTTTTTTTTCAAACTTTCCCTAACTTCTTCCCATTTTTTCATGTCTTTTCTAAGTTTGGCCATTTCTTTCCTAAATTCTTGTTTTATTTCCTCACCTCTTTCCTCCTGCCCTTTTTCCTTTATCTCTATACCTCTATCATTTTGCGCATTTCTCCTAACGTTAAATTTTGAACTTCTGTAGGCCCTCCATGTTCAACTTTGTCTTCTTCTTTCCCCTTATCTTTCTCTCCCCGTTCCGTTCTTATCTTTTTACGGTGGTGTTCTGAACATTTTCGGATTTTTTAAGGTCGATCCTACTTCTACCATATCTTCACTGCTTCCTCTCTCTGCCCAATCCCTTCTCCTATTAATGTACCTATCGATTGAACCTAAACTCTCCGCCCTCACTCTCCTTCTATCGTTTTTCTATACTTTCCCCTCATTTTAGTTTCACCTTTCAGCGTACAAAACACTTCCTGGTCTGAATCCCTTTCCTCGTTGCTATTGCTCCCCGTTATCCATCAAACTGAATCCAAGTAACCTCTGCCTGCATCGACCTACGTAACGGACGTAAACTCTGCCGCCACGGCGCACAATGGCCCAGAAATGGATTTTTGCGGTCAAATTCGTTCAGAGGTCACATTTTTACCCGATTTCAAGTTTCTTTTATAAAAATATTCAACATCAAATTCCCGACAAACGTAAGAGAAGATATTTTTTATTTTTTTTTTAACAAATTTCTGTGTTGATAAATATGACCGAAAAATTAGGAAATTTCAAATTATTATCTTTTTTTGAAGTTTAAACGATGAAAATATACTCAAAATCATCAAAAACGGATTCATAAGTATTCACCGAATTTAACTTATTTGTTTAACTAACAAGAAGTTTGCTGTAAACAAATTTTATAAACAAATATAAGGTTTTTACTTCTTTATCACCTCTACATTTCTTCTCATTAAAAAAAAAGGGAATCAACGAAAAGCATCATATTTGAAAAAATGAACATTTATAATTGTTATAAGCAAAATACGGAAACATATCGACAAAATTCACATTTTTCGGTCAAAAATTTTTTGTTTTAATTACACTGTAATTATTAACAAATTACATAGAATAAATTAAATTAATTAAGTTACTTCAGATCACTGAAGTTAAGCAGCGTTGGGCGCGGTTAGTACTTGGTAGTGATGCATGTCGATCATTTAAAAATTTTTCCAAAATCTCGGCAGATTAAATTTAAACCTTGAACACCATACTCATCACATCGAGACGAACGATCACTTAAGTCGAGATGATCGTCTCGTCTCGATCGACTTTTTTCATTATAAATTCTCGATCTCCATTACATTTCAGTTCCATCTAACTATGTTTTAAGCAAATCTCGATTTTGTTTAAAAATGATCGACATGCATCACTAGTACTTGGATGGGTGACCATTCGAGAATACTGCGTGCTGTTGGCACATCGTGGGTGTGGTGAGCCCACACTTGTAGTTATTTACTACAAGAAACTATCCACCTAGAAACACTAGCCAAATCGGGTAGTGTCACGCCTACCCTGAAAGGGAAATGGCTTAATGGTATACTTACTTACTTACTTACTTACTTACATAAACAAATGGTTGAAATATGCATTTCTCATTCGAAATTTTTTCTTCTTCTTAATTATACAGTACTGCTAAAGACTCACTAATACAAAATTGTTAGAAATGTTCCCTTTTAATTGTTAAATGTAGTTTTTATGGCTAAAATACATGAATAAAAACCCTATATTTGCAGTTTTTATGACAAAAACTGATTTTTTGACAAGCGCTCACTGAATCGCTAAAGGCTGTTCTCAATAAGGGTGTTAACTACTTATACTAATTTATTGTATATTTTCAATTTCAATTATTATAAATAATAATATAAGTTTTTTATTAAAAAAAATAGTAAGGGAGGCCGACCTGCAGATAATGTCCTACAGTAGATAATCTTTAATTTAAAATACTAATGTATGTAAAGTAATTCATTTAATGTAATTAATACTCAAGGAACAATACGTGTTAATATATTAAAATTAGAATGGATTATCTTACATATATTTGTGCTGATAATTAATGATTAACTACTATAGGATCATTATCTACTGTAGGATGGTCTCCTCTATATTATGAACGATTTGACGAGTGTGAAGTTTGCTGCCTGAGCGAAGAAAGGAAAAACAATAAAGTATCGTGAAATAAAACACTCTCAAAGCCTTTGAGAATGATTAAAATAACTAAAAAAATGTTTGCAGTAAAATAACTAGAAAAAAATATATACAAAAAAACAAGACGTCATTCATTTGTCACGTCGATATTCGTTGACTTTGGGTTCGAGTGAGAGCAAATGCTAAATTATTGTTTATATATTTATTAGTAATTATCAAAATTAATAACTATTAAGTAGACTTTCACTATCAGAAAATATCTTGATGACGCGAGCAGTGATTACAATTCAAAAATTTTGTTTAAACAAAATAAAACATTTAAATTATCATTTATAACAAATATTGCAAATATAGGGCTTTGATTAATGTATTTTGGCCATAACAATTACAGTTCAAAATTAAAAGATAACGTTTATAACAATTTAGTATCCCTTTGTCCTTAATAGTATCGTGTGATTGAAACAAAAATTTTTTTGACCGAAAAATGTAAATTTTGACGATATGTGTACGCATTATGTTTATAACAATTATAAGCTTCTATTCTAATTTTTTTTATAATATAGTGCTCTCTGTTGATTCCTTTTGTTTTTACTGGAGAAAAGAATGTAGCACTGATAAAAAAGGAAAAACCACATATTTGTTTATAAAATATATTTGCAGCAAACGTTTTGTTAATTAAATAAATTATTTACATTCGGTGAATTGATTCTCTTATGTTTGTTGGGAATTTAATTTTGAGTATTTTTTAAAAAAGAAACTTGAAATCGGGTAAGAAATGTAACCTCCGGACGAATTTGACCGCGAAAATCCACATCTGGACCACTGTGCGGCTCTACCTGATCCTGCTACCGTACTTTATACTCACTCAGACTCGGCTGCAATTAAACCAACCTCCCAGTCCACCCAAATCTACCTCAAGATTCAGTCTCACAAGATATCACAACACCCCTTCAATTATATTAAAAATACAATCTTCCACTCTCAGAACATTGTTACATATTATTCCTATCGACTCCCCTCAAATTTCACTACAATTTGACTAAAATCGGCATTACACATTCACTGCTATACCTAACACTTTCATACCGCGAAAACGGAAGTCTTTGTAAAATTTAAAACTTGCATACATCTTTTTTTAAATTTTCAATATTGAGAAATTTTCAATTTTAAGATGTTTAATGCAAAGCTTTGTAATTTTCAAGAGTGACAATTTAAAATTCTTGAATTTTGAATATATAGAATTGCAAATTATTCAATTTTCAAGATTTAATTTTTGAAGGTATGTAATATTGAACGTTTTATTTGGAATAGTTCAATGTTGAAGATTTTCTATTTAAAATTCTTCAATTTTAACGATTTTGAATTTAAAATACTTTAGTTTTTAATATTTGAAATTGAAGACTCTCATATATTTAATGTTTATCATAGAAAATGATTTAATTTTGAATGCCTTTTTTTGAATAGTTTAATTCTGAAAGTTAAGAATTATTCAATTTTGAAGGATTAGAACTGAAATTTTTTCAATTTGTAAATGAAAATTCTTTAATTGTGAACAGTAAAATGGACAGGGTTGATTTATTTTTTGGAAATACTTATAATTTTTTGCATATGTATCATATGTTTCCGCATATAAAAAATAAACTGTAACTGTAATTAGTTTTTATTTTGAAGGAACTTCCCTAACACTGCATCTTAGTATTAAATTACGAGAATTTGGTATTGCAATTTAGTGTAAAGAATTTCTATTCAATTGAAACAACTTTAAGTGGAAAGAGAATTTTATAAGATGGCAAACTGACGTATACTAATAAACTGTGAAACTGGGTGGTAGAAAAAAATCAAGAGACAAAAGCAGCGATAAGTGAGTGGAAACGCATAGGAGCTTCAATGTGGACAAAATGATTCAATGAATTTGAAGATTATTATCATTAATTTCATCTCAATCGTTTCTTTTTTTAGAGATATTAAGAAAATTCAGACCAGAATTGATTTTTTTCTCTGTGCAGGTGACATAAAACGAATGTTAATGCTTCATTTCTGAGAAAAAAAATATTTTGAAAAAGTACCGAAAACCTTATTCAAACAACTGTGTGATTTCACAAGAAAAGAAATATTTAAAAATATACAACTACCCCACTCTCAAAGACAAAAGTAGAAGCGAGTAAATTACTGGTGCCGGTGGTTTCTTAAACCATTTTGTGTATTACTTTTTCCTAGAAAACTTATTTTCTTCATCTGATAAATTCCCGCTTTTCAACTAAAGACTTGCTACAAATCATAGACTTAAAGCCATAAAGTTGACTGTTCAGCTTCGATCTATCGAACTAAAAGTGAAATCTAGATTTTTCGAACAAATTTAAGTTTTCTATAATTCTGTGGTACCACTATGTGACAGGTAACGTTCTGCATACTTACTTGTTTCGCAGATCACGAACGAGCTCCGTGACGACTTTCAAGATGTAAGAACAAGGAAATCAATCGATTTAATAGAGTGCATTTTTTGCATTCGATCAAAAAAATTATGTCCTTTTACTACCTACATTTTTTTTGGTCATAAAATCTAATTTCATTGGCTGTACAGTAAATAAAAATTATATTTATAAATATTGTAATTTGTAATTGTTATTTATTGAAAAAGTTCCTAAGTCTAAGTAGCCCTCTAAGAAACAAAAATGTACAAACAAAAATACAAACTAAGATCTGTCACTTTCGATCCGTTCATTCAATTGTTAGGAATTTTTATTTTCATTGAGCTCATTTAGTTCAAACTGAAGAAAAACTTTAGATATATTTCTGTTTCATTCTAGGGCATGCAAATTCGAAATAATATACAATTTTTTTCTCCAAATTGCGAGAAAAGAATTTCCCAAAAATATGAATGGGACGAGAGTTTAATCAGTGGACTTTATTTCAAAATTGTATTATTAAAGGACATAAAACTCACATGATAGTTTTTAAATTTGCTCTTTGTTCATGTTTTTATTTCTTTTCAACTCGATTTTGATATGACTGAATGAATTCACTGAAAAATATAGAAATGTTTTACTATTTCAATCCGATTTTTAATTTTAAAGCATCTATGTTTACAATTTAAAATAGGCCGTGATAAATAGAGCTGTTAAAGGGGCTTCTCTTTCGATCAGCGAAGTTAAGCATCGCTTGGCTCGGCAATATTTGAATGGAGTCCATCGTACTAGACGGAGCATAGTTTATATCAGATTTTAGGTTGTCTTCAATCTCGAACCAATAAGCTTCAGATTTAACACTCGCAATCATTTTAAAAATCAAGTGATTAAAATTTAAGATTCAAAGGATTTGAATTATAAAACATTTCAGTTTTTGATTTCCAATTTTAAAGCGTATATATGTTAAAAACTCGTTGTCTTAAACTTTGCAATTTGGTGTTTTTTGGCTTTTATAAGCAACTTAAAAACAAATAAACCTTCTCTTTACGAATAAAGATCTTAACAAATGTTCAAGTTCTTTTCAATACAGTAGAAAAGAATACTTACAATTTTCGGCATTAAATTTATTGTCTAATTGATCTGGATTTGAGGAACATTTACTGATTTTAAGAGAAGTTTTTCCAAATTGAAGATTCAGTATTGAAATTCAGATATTAGCAGGGTTGCTACAGATCAGGAAATTCCAAAAAATTTAACAAATACAAAAGTTGTCAGGGAAAGTCAAGGAATATTAGGGAAAACCTAAAAAAGTCAGGGAATTTTCGATAAATTAAAGTTGTAGTTTAATTTTATTATTTTATCATTTTATTAAAAGTTTTGTTAAAAAGTCATTCTTTATGGTTGATAATTCAACAGTTTTGTTAAAAAGTCATTCTTTTTGGTTGGAAATTCGTCTTTGGGTTGAAAATTCATCTATTTTGGTAGAAAATGCATATATTCGGGTTGAAAATCACAACTGTTTAGTTGAACATTATTCTGTTTTGGTTACGAATTGAATTTTTTTCTTGAAAATTCCGCTTTTTTGGTTGAATTGAACTGGTTTTCGTTTCAAATTGAATTTCTTCATTGAAATAGCAACTTTAACATTTTTGGTTGAAAATTTATTTTGTTGTTGTTGAAAATTCAACTACTTATTTGAAATTCGAAATACTTTGTTAAAAATTCATTTTTTTTTTGGTTAGTTCATTTAATAATTTTTATCATTTCATCATTTTAGTTATAAGACCTTTTCGTGTGTTAAAAATTCAAAGATTTTGTTGAAAAAAATTTGAAAAGTAATTTTTTTTTAACCTAAAATTTAACTATTTCATGTTTGGTTGAAAATCTATCTTCTTTAGTTGAAAAATCAACGATTTGATTGAATATTTCTGTATTTCGTTGAAAATTCATTATTTGTGTTCTTCTTGGTAACTAATTAATCTTTTTGGTTGAAAATTAATTTCTTTGGTTAAGAATTCAACTATTAGGTTGAAAAATACTTTGAAAATTCAAATATTTTGTTACAAATTCCTTTATTTTGTTGAAAGTTAATTTTTTTTGTAGAATATTAATCTGCTTGATTGAAAAAATATCTTTTTGAATGAAAATTCATTTCTTTGGTTACAAAAACTAGTTTTTTGATTGAAAATTAATTAGTTTAACTGAAAATGTAATCTCATTAGTTGAAACTTCATCTTTTCCGTTAAAAAATAATTTCCTTGCTTGAAAATATATGTATTTTGTTGAAAATTCGTGTTTTTTTTAAATGAAAATTTAATTTTCTGAAATTTTACTTATTCTATTATTGTTTGAAAAATGATCTTTTTTACTTGAAAATTCATGTATTTTGTTGAAAATTTATCTTTTGGTTTGAAAATTCAACTATTTTGTTAAAAACTCGTCTTTTTTGGTTGAAAATTCAACTGTTTTATTTAAAAGTCCTGGTTTTCGTTTGAAAATTAGTCTGTTTTGGTTGAAGATTCAACTGATTGGTTGAAAATTCGTAT
Organism: Andricus curvator; assembly: GCA_932195095.1. Taxonomy (NCBI): domain Eukaryota; kingdom Metazoa; phylum Arthropoda; class Insecta; order Hymenoptera; family Cynipidae; genus Andricus; species Andricus curvator. The sequence continues at coordinate 73,730 of CAKNYM010048492.1, forward strand.
TTTGTTTTGTTTAATTCAATAGTTTTTTATTGAAAATTAGAATATTTTGTGGTGGAAATATCAACTATTACACGTTTGATTGACAATTAATTTTTTTATCGATGATTCATCATTTTGTTTGAAAATTGAATCAATTTGCTGAAAATTCATGTATTTTACATATGTCTTACGTAATTTCTGGATCGCCCCTTGTAAAATTCTATATGACTGTTGTCACTAAAAATTTTTGAATTCAATTTAGGAACAAACATTTTTTTTGCATTATTATTATTGATCTCTTAGGTGTAAGGTTGTTTTTATACCCAAGAGAAAAATTGCGAGCTCGCAGGGAAAATTAAAAATTGGTCGGGGAAAGTCAGGGAATTTCGAAATTGGGATTTTGTAACAACCCTGAGATAATGAGGTATTTTTAGATCTTTCCTAAAATCTAGGAAAATTTCGCTGCCTTTTTGGCAAACCGATTTGAATAATCTGGTAAAAAAATAAAACATGTTTTTTATCACTGTGAATGTGATATTAACTGAATACAAAAATGACATTTTTGCATAATCAGAAGAAATGTAACTAAAAAAAAGTAATATTTTAATTTTGTACCCTCATGAAATATTATTTATTAAAATCTTAATTTATTTTCTTTAACTTTAATTGCTTTGCAGCCTTTATTGCCATTCAAAAATCTCAATTGAGACTGAAATTGTCAACACGCAATCAACAACATGATATATTTTCAAGTTTAGGCTATTCTATTCGCGATCACTTAGGACCCGCAAGTGGAATACAGACCTGAATAAAATTTGAATTTAAATTGAAATTGCGATCTTGTCAAGACCGAAGGAAATTATCTCAAGGCACGGGAAAGGATTTCAAAGTAGTTACGTCTCTCACCGGATGGTTGAGAGCTTAGACTTTTATTCTAGCAGAAATAAATCTGGCAAAAGTTTCCGCATAAAAGTTTGGGTTAATCGGACAAGCGTTTTAGGCCAGTCAGTAGGTGGAAAAATCTGATATTAAATCTAATATTTTTAAAACTTTGCAGTTACATGAAACATACTTCCCTTATGATTGAAGTTGATTTGCAACTCTGTTAGAGGTAGGGAACATGTAAAATGTTAAGAAAAGCACATTTTTTTGAATACGTGCTCGAAAAAATGTGATATTTCAGCAAATTGAAAAGTGCATAGAATTTTATTATCTAATATAGGAAATCTAAATTTGCAACTAATTTAAAGATTAGGAACATTTTTATTCATGGACAAATGTGGATAAATGCAAGTTTTGATAATAACTTTTTTGGAAAAAATGATAATATAGTTGGAAATTTGCATTATAATTGAAATTATGGTTTAGAACTAACATGTCGATTTGCAACTTCATTGCTCATACTGAATTTAGAGTTATTTATATTTACTTCTTGTCAATATTTTTATTAACTGTGGCTCCGTAAAAAAATATATTCTTGCAAAATGGTGGCAATTATTGCAGATAATGATGCGTCTATAGTGCTAAGTTTGCAGCCCAATAAGATGTCGCTATTTTATACAGTACAATGTTAAAAATTTGGCGAAATTGCAATACATGTATTGTAAGTGCTGTAAATGGTGAAGTCACCGTCGAGCATTCCAATACATGCATTGTAGCGTCTATAAGACGAAAATTGTGCACAAATGAATTTACGGAATGAATGGAAATCACGGAATTCACGGAATTTATGGAATTCACGGAATTCATGGAATTTATGTATACCATTAAGCCATTTCCCTTTCAGGGTAGGCGTGACACTACCCGATTCGGGTAGTGTTTCTAGGTGGATAGTTTCTTGTAGTAAATAACTACAAGTGTGAGCTCATGTAATTCATGGAATTCCGTGATTTCCTTCAATTCTATGAATTCCGCCAATTCCGTGATTTCCTTTAATTTCGTGAAATCATTGAATTCCTTAAATTCTATGGATTCCATGAATCCCGCGAATTTCATAAATTCCATGAATTCCTTGCATTCCATGATATCCGTAAATTCCGTGAATTCCTCGAATTCCATGAATTCCCTGCATTCCATGAATTCCTCGAATTCCATGAATTCCCTGCATTCCATGAATTCCATGAATTCCTTGAATTACGTGAATTCCTTGAATTCCTTGAATTCCATGAATACCGTGCATTTCATGAATCCCGTAAATTCCTTGAATTCCATCAATTTTTCGAATTCCATGAGTTCCGTGAATTCCATTAATTCTGTGAATTCCGTGAATTCCATGAATTCCTTGAATTCTATGAATTCCTTGAAATCCTTAAATTCCGTTCAATCCTTAAATTCCGTGAATTCCATGAATTCCTTGAATTCTATGAATTCTATGAATTCCGACAATTCCGTGTTTTTCTTTAATTCCGTGAAATCCTTGAATTCTATGAATTCCATGATTTCCGTGAATTCCGTGAAATCCTTGAATTCCGTGAATTCCATAAATTCCGTGAATTCCATGAATTCCGTGAATTCCGTGAATTCCGTGAACTCCTTGAATTCCGTTAATTCTGTGAATTCCATGAATTACGTGAATTACATAAATTCCTTGCATTCCATGAATTCCGTAAATTCCGTGAATTCATTGAAATCCTTGAATTCCGCGAATTCCATAAATTCCTTGAATTCCATGAATTTACAAATAATTTCCAATATGATACAGAAGTGTTACTGGCTACTGGACTTGTATGGTAAAATTCCAATACATGTGAGGTACCATACCAATACCAGCATTTGGAAACTACAACATTTTGTATTGTAGCGTTACCTCACGTGACGGAAATAAACTTCCAATACATTTACTGAAAATTTCCAACAGAAATTTTTGACAGTATAGTACAAAATTGTAAACTATTTTAAGGTTGGGCTCACGAGAAAGTAAAAAAAATTATGTACTTTTAGTAATTCTGATTTGTTTCTTTCATTTAGAAAAATACAATATTTCTACAAATCTAAGTTAGCCATGCAATTCAACCTTCATTTATAAATATAAAATTGCAACCCTCTTATAAGTACGGAAAATTTAAAAAAAATTCTGTTTTGTAGGTGACTTTGATAGAAGAAAGGTTCTGAAGTATTCCTCCCATATTATCACTATAGGTTGCATTATTCGCTGCATGGTGGTCTTTCCTATATAAAGTTACACATAATATTAAGATTGATTTATAATTATTTCAAATATATGAGTATCATATTCTTTCTGGATCTGAATTAGTGAAAATTTTGACAATTTATCAGTCATTTTTGAGTAAAACTTTGAGGAAAAGTTCAAAGCAGTGACAGTACAAAACAAGATAATCAACGAAATCGAATTTTTTCAGGAGAGCAGAAAAATAATCTGTAAAATGGAAATCACCTAGTTTAGGTGAACTCAACAATTAATGGAGATTCAGAATCTTAAACAAAATTTCAGGATATCGAGTCAAGAATCTCAAAATGTTTTGAGATGCTATCAGTGTCTTGCCGTATTATTAGGCCAAAGCTAAAAATTACTTTCTTATCATTTCAACTGCGATACACATTGATATTGAGAAATTTTTTTGTAAAATCTTATAGAAGTATATTATAGGTGATAAATTTTATTCAAAGATTGATTATCTGCATTGAACTGAAGCATTCTTACAATAAAAACGTTTTTGAATTAGAATCAGTGTTTCGTGTGGCCATATGTAGCAGATAATACACCTTCAATTCGACGAGGCATACTGTTTATATAGTTTTCAATTTTCTCTTTATCCCTGGGTATATATTCCTAAATGTGATTGAGTATCCGAATTAGCTCTTGCTTTGTTGTAGGAGCGTGCTTACTGACTTCAGATTTCATGAAGTCCCAAAACGTTCTCGATAGGATTCATATCTGAAGAATTTCCCGGCCAGTCGAGAATGTTTGATTACAAAAATAAAATTTTATTTCTTTCTCCTACATCGAGAGTGCTTAAAAGTTTCGATCTAGTAGAAATAAGACTAGTTATTTAAACCTTACTGCACTACAGAAAAATTGCATGTCTAATACAATAACAAAACAAGGACAAATGTATCCCTTTACAAATTCATTTTCCGGAATCTATCAACCGGCTTTTCAAATAGAGGGAAGAAAACGCACAGAATTTTGTCGAGATATGAAAATTTTCCCTTAGGTACATATTCATTCAGTCGGGTTACTATTACTGTGAAATTCGTAAAAATGCTAGTTTCCTTTTGGATCTCAGACCAGAAGGGTCCTTTTCTAATTACATAGTGGAAATTATTCCATTTTTGAAATTTTAAATCTTTTTTTCAAGAAAATTATTAAGATAAAAAAGTTGTTTTAATTTGTGTCAGTGTTGTTATATTAGATGTGATAACTTAGCGGCGTCCAAACCATGCCTCAATTCGCGCAGTTGTAACAAGAATAATATACAAGGGTAGAAATATTGGAAGAGAAGGAGAAGGAAGAAAATCACTGAGGATAAGTTTAAAATTTCGTTTTTTGGATCTCTAATCAACTCACTAAAATATTGATAATAATTTCTCTTCAACTTGGTAATTGATGATCTTTTAATTTAAGTTCAGGCCCTTATCCGTGGCCGGAATAATATTTAAAAAAATGTTGTTGTGTTTAAAAAAAAAAAATCAAATCAAAATTTATATCCATTATATGAAGTTTCAACCCCTATCCGTGGTTGAAATGCACTATATTATTGACTGCGAAATTGATAAAATTTACAAATAAACTTACTTAAAAAAATTTTGTTTGCAAAATATACATTATAATGAATTTAGATAAATTAATATGTATAAGGTAGGACTGATTCACGTAGCCTTACTGACGAGTCCAGTGAGTCAGTCCGGGACGAAACATAAAAAATCTAATTTTTATTTTATTTAAAAATAGATATATTTTCTAAAAATTAATCGCAGAACACAAAACAAATCAATATTATCGACCCTGATGCTAATAAAAAAATCTTCGTTACACTTATAAAAACGTGTTGAGTCGTCTGGCACGGTGGCAGTAATGAATATGCTCAAACTTTATGTGCTTATATAGAATTTAATGAGCATTTATGAGCATTTTGAATTCGGATTTGAAAAATCGTATCATCTATCTTTATTAATAATAATTGCATTATTTAAATTTCGCGGGAAAATGTATCGCTTCAAATTGGAAAGGGTGCTAAATTTAAATGATAAAAGAAGTCAAAGTAATGGAAAACATATTATTCGCATTAAACAGTGCCTCACTCAGTGTTGCTACAACATCCCAATTTCTAAATTCTTCTAGGTATAAAATCAACCATACAACTAGAAGATTAATAATGTTAATGCAAAAAAATGTTGTTTCTAAATATATCTTAAACCCTTTTTAAGTCAAAATCAAAAAGATTAATTTTCAACCAAAAATATAATAGTTAAAATGATGGAAATAGAAATGTTCAGCAAAAAAAAAAAAAAAAAAAAATTCAACCAAATAGTTTATTTTTCATAAAAAAAAGATTTTTCAACCAAAAATTGAAGAATTAAATTTTGAGTTAAAACAATCAATTTTCAACCAAAAAAGATACAGTTTCAATAAAATACATGAATTTTCAACTAAAAAAGATAAATTTACAACCCAAAAATAGAAATGCTTCTATTTGCAGCTAGAAAAGTAAATTGGAAACGAAAAAACGAATTTTCAACAAAATTAATTAATTTACAACCAAAAATATAAATTTTCAAGCAAAAATGGAATAGTTACATCTTCAATTCAAAAAATTAATGTTCAACTAAAAAGAAACGAATTTTCAACAAACAAAAAATATTTTTTATCACAATGATGAATTTTCAACAAAAAATATGAATTTCCGACCAAATAGTGGAATTTTCAACCCAAAAGATGAATTTTTTATCAACAAAAAAACGAATTTTCAACTAAATAGTTAAATTTTCTACAAGACACATAATTTTTCAACAAAAAAGATTACATATCTATCAAAAAAGGTAAATTTTCCACAAAAAATGGAATAGTTCAAGTGAATGTTTAACTAAAATAATGGATCTTCAACTAAAAAAATTAATTTTGGACCGAAAACATGAATTTTCAACTAAAAAGATCAATTTTCTACCAAAAATAAAATAGTTAAATTATTAGTTAGTAATATAAATTTTCAGCCAAAAAGAAACGAATTTTCAACAAAGAGTTAAATTTTCAACCAAAGAAATGAATGTTTCACCAAAAAGATGAAGTTTTCAACTAATGAATTTTTAATAAAATTAAAGTAAATTTTTAACGAAATAGTATAATTTTCACCCAAAAAGATTGAACTTCTATGCAAAAAGATAAATTTTCGATCAGAAATGGAACAGTTACATTTTCAGTTAATATAATTAATTTCAAATGGAAAAAAAGTAATTTTCAACCAAAAAGATCAATCTTCAACCAATAAGATGACTTTTCTACCAAAATAGATCAATTAGTCACTAGGAAGATTTAATATTCTCCAACAAAATTCAAATTTTCAATAAAATACAGGAATTTTACACCAAATATTTGAATTTTCAACTTAAGAAGATAAATTTTGAACCAAACATGTACAAGTACAATTTCCAGTTTAAAAAATTAATTTTCAACTAGAAAAAATAATTTTCAACAAAATAATTGAATTTTGAACAAAAAAAAAAGGTTTTTCAAATACAATGATGAATCATCAACTAAATAAATGAATTTTCCACAAAGTAGTTCCACTTACAACTAAGTAGTTGAATTTTCAACAGAAAAAGATTAATTCTTTACGAAAAACGTGATATTTGATATTTCACTCAAAAGGGATTTTATTTTGTACCAAAAATAGTTGAATCCAACCAAAAAAGATGAATTTTCAACAAAATGGTTTGAATCCTCAACCAAAACAGATTAAATTCAAAACAAATAGTTGCGATTTTTGACCATAATAATAAAATTAACTTCAACTTTAGTTTATCGAAAATTCCCGAACTCTGTCAGGTTTTCCCTGAAATTTCCTGACTTTCTGAAATTACCTGACCTGTAGAAACTCTGTAATTGAAAAAAAGTATATGTTTATTTCACTTTAGAATGTTTTTGTAAAAATATATGTATTAATTATGATATACATTTGTTTAAACAATAAATGCCTTAAATTCTCTTGAATGCTCTATAAATGCTGTATTCCAGCTTAAATGCTGAGCATATTCTCGAGAGCATTTGCTCAACATAGATTCTTAGGCATTTAAGAACTCTAGGTGGCGGTGGCTCGATGTACCAGCGTTCATGAAAATAGGATTTTCTCGTCTTTTAAACCATTTTTTCATTGCCGGGAGTTTCCAGCACAAGTACGCTCAAAGCGCTTGAATGAATGACAACAATAATGTGAAAATTGTAAATTTTTAGCTTTGGCCTAATAATATGGCAAGGCACTGTAGATCTACATGAAGTTTGGAGTTCACCTAAACATGTTTCAGCAAAATCTCGAATTTTTTCGAATTCTTCTCTAATGCATCACTAAAATCACACTATAAAGATATAACAAAAAATGTTGATTTTTTAAAAGTATTCCAGTTTTACAGGAAATAGAGGTGGAATTTTTGTTAGTAGTTGAAGGGTGTTAGTACAGAAATAGATAACCAATATTTTTCCATGAACGGATTTACTTCCTGAAAAATTCATAAAAAATCAAATACATGTTGTGTTTGAAGGATTTGTTCAAATACTCATTTTTTAGTAGGTATAGTTATGAAAAAATGGTTTTGATTAAAATTTCAGTTCAAATCCAGCTAAACTTTGAGTTTGCCGATTTTTGTTATATCTTTAAATGATCTCCATTTTACAGAATGTTTTTCTGCTCTTATGAAAAATTATGATTTTGTTGTTCTGTAATAATAAGAAATTGTATAGAATTTTACTAACGGAATTTAGTCGCTTAATTGTCACTAATTCAGATTCAGAGAGAATATATATATATATATATATATATATATATATTTAAAATTATATATATATTTAAAATCATATACTCATTATACTTATCATTACTTATATATTTAAAATAAGTATTATTAATCCCTAAGATTATGTGTTATTTTATACAGGGGAGATCACCATACAGCATATAATGTAACGCACAGTGATAATATGGGAGGAATATTTCAGAACCTTTTCTCATCGATAAAAGCCACCAACATACCAGATTATTTTCATTATTATTCCTCCGGACATATAAGAGGGTTGAAATTTTGTGTTTAAAAATGAAAATCGAATTTCATGGCTAAATTATATTTGCAGAAATATTGTATTTTTCTCAATGCAATGAAAGAAAAAAAATCAGAATTACTAAAAATACATCAAGTTTTTTTACTTCTCTTGATCCCAACCTTTAAATAGGTTGCAATTTTCTACTATTGTATTAAATGACGTTATTTAACCTTAATAAAATTTTCCGGTGCCAGCAAAAAATTTCTCTGCCGGCACCGGCAAAAAAGTTCCCTGCCGGTGGTGACAAAAAAGTTTTCTGCGGCCAGTACCGGCAATACATTTTTCTGCCGATACCGATAAAAAAAACATATTTCCAGCATACCAGAGGAACTGTTAGACATCTTAGAATAAGTTCATGTGATTAAGGAGTTATTTTGTTATAGGGGTCAAACCCGTACCCCTTTCCAAAGTCTCGCGGGGGTGGAAAGACACCGCTTTTACTGGTCACAGAAATAATTTTTGTCAAACCTCTATCCCTTTCCAACGTCTCGTAGGGGCGGAAAGGCACCCCTCTCTGACTGGTCACAGAAATAGTGTTGGTCAAACCCCTAACCCTTTCGAAAGTCTCGTGGGGTGGGAAGGCACCACTTTGGCTAGTCATAGAAATACTGCTGGCCATACTGCTACCCCTTTCCAACGTTCCGTAGGGGCGAGAAGGCACCACTTCGAATGGTTACAAAAATAATGTTAATCAAACCCTACCGCTTTCCAACGTCATGTAGGGGCAGGAAGGCACCCCTTCGACTGGTCACAGAAATAATTTTAATCAAACCCCAACCCCTTTCCAATGTCTCGTGGAGGCGGGAAGTCACCCCTGCGATTGGTCACAGAAATAATGTTAATCGACCCCCTACCCCTTTCCAACGTCTCGTGGTGGCGGGAAGGCACTCCTTCGAATGGTCACAAAAATAATGTTGGTCCAACCCCCTACCCCTTTCCAACGTCCTGTAGGACGGGAAGAAACCCCTTTGAGTGGTCACAGAAATAATGCTGGTCAGACCCCTACCCCTTTCCAACGTCTTGTGACTGCGGGAAGGAACCCATTTAACTGGTCACAGAAATAATCCTGGTCAAAGAAATAATCCTGGTCAAACTAATACCCCTTTCCAACGTTCCGTGGGTGCGGGAAGGCACTCCTTCGACTGGTCACAGAAATAATGTTAATCAAACCTGTGGTATATATGTACACTACCCACTGTGATTCCTTGAATAATAAATATAATTTGGGTAAAGCCTCTTTATTCCATGATAGCTTACAAGCAACTAACCCGCGGCCACACACACACACACACACACACACACACACACACACACACACACAC
>CAKNYM010048492.1:91228-139930 GCA_932195095.1 Andricus curvator
AAAAATACTTTGATCCGTTCAGATTTGAGAAGTCGGCGGATTTTTGTTCTAAACAAGAATTTTTTTCCCACTGTGCGTCGTATATAGCTTAATTACTCTAAATGACAGTTTCGTGTCAGCCCTTTTGAAAACTACCAATCAGAACGGGTTTTGATCGTTTGGAAAAGGACAGAGCGCGTTCTGACATTTACAAGAATGCCAGAACACGTTCTGGTCGTTTTGAAAACGACCAAAACGCGTTCTGGTCCTATATTTCGGTCTTTGGCCGTTTTAAAAAAAGTCATAACGCGTTCTGGCTTTTCTGCTACGGTCAGAACGCGTTGTGGCTGTTTTTTTTCGGTCTTTGGCCGTTTTCGGTCATTGAGCCTAACATATATATTAGAGGGTTGCGCCGACAGACTTTTGACCGGCGCCGTTTGGTCGCTTCTCGGCGGCGCGGCGGCGTGACGGTTAAGTTTAGTATTTTTTTTTGACATTCAGCTTGCGAAATATAAAAAAAAGTAGGAACAAAAGATCAATTTCCAGCATAAGATATTTATTTAAATCGGTTTACTTTAACTCCTAATTGGTCGCAGGAACTTCCGCAGCCAATCAAAAGCCACCGGATCACCCGGCGGAAAGAAATCCGGTACCATGTAAATATACTTAAGATTACGTCGGCGCGCTGTTATGCCCGCGCACCGCTACGCCGACGGTGCCGAATTCGAATTAGCGGCAGCGCGGTTTTGAAGCAAGTTGTCCGGCGGCGGCGCAAAGGTCTAATATATATATGTCAACAGTATGTTTAAAGAATACATTGAGCATTATTCAGTGGCCATTTGTGGAACTAGTAATCTGTCCGTGTGGCGGCATTTGAAACTAATAATCTGTCAGCAGCTGACATCGTTAGGTAAAGGGCTATCTAACGCTCACTTTTCAGGGGGCGTTATAGGCTCTTAACATGGCGGTTTCGAATAAAAAAAGTTATCCAGGTTCAAGAAAATGGATGTGGAACTTGATAATCTCAAAGTGGCACTGACCTAAAATTCGAATAGACTCGGCTTTGGATTGCGATAAAAAATTCAATTTTCAGTAAATAGAAAAAAAACATGTTCCTGAGATATTAAGTATCTGAATACGGCTAAAAAAAGTTTATTATCAAAAGGTAAGCCAATTCCGAGAAAATTGACCAAGAATTTTAAGATAAAAATTTCATGTGTTTTCAAAATAGCAATTAAAAATCGAATTTTTTGCAGAAATAAAAAATGACTCCCAGGATATGGGGATGCTGAATAAGAATCCTATTCCCAGAAAATCAAAATTGAAGGTCGCAATATCACAGTATGGCAGATGTTTTTTGCTGAAAATAGAAAGAAAATAAGAAAATGTATTTTTTTGTTCATTGAATGATAATAATTTCAAGAAATATTAATACTAAAAGGCTAAAAAAATTATTACGACGTTAAAATTTCATAAATTGAAAAAAATTATATAAAAAAATGAGATTTTGGAAAAATCCTTTTACCAAAATGTGTATCTTTTAAGAATTTTTAATGCAAGAATCCCATTTTCGATAAAATTGTTGGTTATCTACATCTAGTTTTTTACTACCACCCTTCAAATGAGAAACAATCGATACAATATTACAGCCTTAGCTGTGAATTCTCACGATGATTAATGATACTTCAAGGCTTCAAACTTATTTTTGAAACCTCATCCTGTGAAAAATGATTGAAGTTTTCTCTTCCGTCGATTGGACTTTAGGTTTTTCAATTCTAATTACATTTTTCTTAAAGTAAAGGCAAAATAGTATATCAATTGGATACGTTTAATTTGGCTTTTAAGCCAGGAGTAGAAATAATGTATGATTTTCAGTGTTTTCTAAAAATTATTTTTTCAAACATAAGTCCTTAAATGACAATATTGTGGTAATTTGTCTTATTCTGTTTAAATTTATCTTTTCTGTTAGGGGTACCTTCGACTTTTTGGAAATAGTGTCTCTAGAGAGAAAGCGAAATTGTGACAAATGGGTTTTCAAAATACTAGTGAGGGTGGAATCGAAAAGTAAATCTTGAACTGTAGGGTATTGATAAAAAACTCACATTCTAGATCGTATTTTTTATATTTTTATTTCGCATGTGCAGCATTCGTAATTGTGAAATTAAAATTTTAGGTGTTGACTGTATGCGTAACACATATAACTGAATTCTATGTGTTAGTGGCATAATAATAATATGCGTATGTACGGAACAACTTCTTAGTTTCTTATAACGCTAAAAAAGTTTTAATTTTGAGCATTGTGAATAAATGAATAAATAATTTAAACTTCATAATTTAAACGGAAAAATTAGCCCCCTCCTATACCTACAAATATCAACTTAAAAAATCTTCAATTTTTTTACATTATCTGAATAGCATCCCTTCAAGAATGATTCACCATTTATTCGCAAATATTGAAAATTGCAGATAATAAAATTCTAACTGAATAATTCTCAATTTTAACCATTTACGTGAAAAAATGTTTATTTGAACAATTTTGAAAATCGAAAAAATTTCAAAACTAAAATGTTGAAATTAAAAAATTTGTAGTACAAAGTATTTGAATGTAGTAGAATTTTAAATACTTCCAAATTAAAAAAAAATATATAATTTTCAAAATATTGAAAAAATATGAAATCGACAACGTTCAATAGTAAAAATAATACTTCAAAAATTGAACATTTTTAACTGCAAAACTTAAAAAATGGATAATTTATAACTCAATGGGTTTCAAGTTGAAGCAGTTTTAATTGAAATCGTAAACATGTAGTCAATTTTAAATAACACAGATTCCAAGTTAGGCATTCTTATATTGAAAATTAAAGAACGTTGAGTATTCGAGATTTGAACGTTAATCTTAGGAAAATTTCAAACTGGAAAATCGCATAACTCAAAAATTATAGTTAAACAAAATGGTTAACAAATTTCTGTACCTAAAGTGCAAATTGAAAATCTCATATGCAAGATTTTTAAGTTTGAAATCATCCAAATTCGAGACAATTGTTTTAGAAAGCAATGCAATTTGTTACTTCATAGAAATCTTTTAGTTTTGTTAATTTAAAAAAAAATATTTTTTTGGCTATAAAGTAAACATATTTAATGCTTGAACCAATCAAATTTTTTTTATTTGAAAATTGTATATTTAGGTTCAGTTATTATGTAGTACGTGTAGATAAAAATTATTCAGTTTTTTTGAACCACAAAAGCAAGAATAGAAAATTACGTACAATGAGTTTATTTATGTTCTATTTAGGAAATTTTTGTCGTTTCGTTGAATTTTGTGTAACTTTGTAAAGATATGCTCTGCTGTCCAAAAGTATAACCTAGTAAGTAACATTTACTATAAAGGTCACTACGCTGTGCATAAGTAATGGAAAGAAGCCTTTACGGCCAATGGAATTCGCTAGGTTATACATTTGGACAGCATTACTGGGATTTGCTACTGCCCGCGCAACGCCTGGTAAATTTTTGCTAGTATTAAATATCAATTTGATAGCAGTACAAACTTTTAAGCGTTCAATATAATTATGCTATTTATATGGAAATTCTTGTAAATTATTTTTAATAATATTACCTTCGGAGTGTTTAGATCACTATTTTTTTATTTTTAGGGTTTCCTAGCTCCGGGCAGAAACCCTTATAGTTTCGGTTGGTGTCCATCCGTCGTACTTCTTTCCCGAGAGGAGAAGTGAGGGAAGTGGGAGAAGAGGAAGTCCCTAACCGACTTTACCCCGTACCCTGAGCGACAACACCCCGTTCCCTACATGACTTTATCCCGTACACTAGCCGACTTTACCTGGTACTTTGTCGACTTTATCCCATTACCCTAATTGATTTTACCTGTACAATATCACGGAAAAAATTTCTTGAGGCGGCGAACGAATCTAGAATATATTAAAATTAAAGAAAGTGTTGCTAAGTTCAAGAATGTATTATTTTCGACAGATTGTGCATAATTTTATTATTTTTCAAGGAGGAAATTTTTTAGTTGTTATGGAAATATATAAACTTGCATTAGCCACTTTTTCGTCTGGTATAAAGAAAAGGAATATACCTGAAATAAAGACAATGCATTTGGAAACACCTGTACATTGTTATTACCTCGTCACAAACTCTGTTCAATATTAACATTGGCGTGCAATAATTTAAATGGTAAAACTCTTTTAAATGTCTCAAGTAAATTTGAACTGTCACTGTTCCCAATTAGAATGTCTCCATTTTATTTCAATGCTCCTATGATTTCCTATGATATTCTAAATTCCTTGGTTCATTTCCAGCTAAATGTTTAGCTGTTATATGGAATAATTTAGGTTTCACAGCTAAACTTTTTTTACCATGATAGCCGACATTACTCCGCACCCTAGATGGCTTTACCTCTACCCTAGATAGCTTTATCCCGCACCCTAGCCGACTTTACTCCGTACCCTAACCGAATCCCATACTTTAGCCACCTTTATTCCGTACTTTAGAATTTAGATGACTTTACCCCATACCCTAACCGACATTATCCCGTATCCTAGCCGACTTTACCCCTACCCTAGCCAAATTTACCCCGTGCTCTAGGGGAAGGAAAGGGTAAGTGGGGGATGGGATCGGAGAAGGGGAAGGTGATGAGAGAGAGGGGGGAGTGATAGAGCGAGGGTGGAAATGGCTACGAAATCCTTTTTTATAGGCGCATAGGTTCTTGAATTGAAAGACTGTAGCTTCTAAAGATTCAAAGTAGGGCCAGTAGGTTTAAATGGAGTCAGACGAGTCTCTAATGTTTCATTCTCTAGGAGTTAAAACTTTAAAGTGGGGGCTATAGGTTTAAATAGCGTCAAAGCAGGATCTAATAAGGAGCTGCAGATTCAAAGTAGGGTCTAAATTTCGACTCTGGATGGCGCCTAATTTGACTAATTTTTCTTACTTGTTAAGAGACGGAAAAAAATCTATCAATCTTAAACAGTAATTATAGACACAATACATCATACGCTACGTGACACGCCTTGTTTACCCCTAATGAACTGCTGTCTATAATATGATCCCCTCTGAATAATCCATATGAGACCTGTGGGGCATGAGGTTGAAGTTCGACGACCAATAGATCTAAATTTTCTGCAAATATCCGCTGCAGTTAAATCCCAAAGCAGAATCTTCAGGATATCAAATATCACCTAAAATGAATTTAGTACCATAACTAAGTAGTACCACTTTGCAGACAGCCGACCTCAAATTAGGCTATACTTGACCAAATATTCTCGATAACTCATTACTCATTTAAGATACTTTTTCTGTGTAGGTTTTTAAAGCTAAAATAGGACAGAGGTGACACACTAGATCACTGAACTTGTTTCTATTCTTCGCCTGTTGAGTGATTTTATACGAAAATTACCCTCGACTCGCGCCTAAAAATCACATTAATCATATTGACATGCAAGAGTAAAGGGACTTTCTGCCACTCTTGAGAGCAAACGTTGTTATATTTTTGTACAAAATTACTTTCCGTTGTGATGTTTTCAGCAAGGCAAGTATAGAAACAGCTCCTGAACAAGATATTGACTGACGTCAATCACAAGTCTTTCCACAAACCACGGAGAAAAATGTTTTGCAGAGACAAAAAACGTTCTATAAAGTGTAATTTTTATTTTTATTTGAAACTCAAAATTCATTTTATACCTTATTAGTTGCTGAATGAAGGAGAAAAGAGTTCGATTTGAAAAAGTCAACTAGTTCCGAGTAAGTGAAAGATATAGATGATTTTATTTTGAGTCTGGGATGCGGGTTTTTACTACTTTGGACGGTAATTACAAATCGATTTCTCAATTTAATTGAAAACTGAGAATTTTATTTCCAGATTGTGAGTTGCTGTATGAAGGACAACGATAGTGTGGTTATAAAAAAATCAACCACTTCTGATAAAATGAAGGGGGCAGTTTTTAAGAAAATTATCGTTTTTGGCCATTTCTTGAACCAAGCTTTGTAGGGCGCGAAACTAACGTTCTAGAGTCTTTTTATCGGGTTCAAATTAAAGGTGAAATCCTGTGCTTTAAGATGCTTCAATTGAAAAAAATCTGCCCACTTCGCGTGCACATTCCCATTTCTTTTTACACCTTTTTTTCATATCTCATTGTTTTTCATATTTTGCATAGTTTGGTTGGCGAATTTGTAATTTGTAGGTCTTTTTTGGGTGCACAATTTTTGTCTTGTCATCTTTTTCTGTATCTTGCATAGTTTCACAGCAAAATAGAATTTTTTATTATTTTTTGTGCGATCAAAATTAGAATTATTTATTTTTCGGAAAAATTCAAAAAGTTCTCATGATAATCTTGTAGGGCTTTCAAAAATCAACGTTTTTCTTTTCTTGACTTTTTTTCATATCGTGTGTTTCTTGCCTGAAAATTTTTATTTTCGCTTGTTTTTTTTTGGATTTTCAAAACTCTATAACTTTCATAATTTTTCTTTTATCGAAATAAGTCATAAGAAACACTTGTTCAAACTTCCAAATACTATGAATAGCCGTACATATAAAGTGGTTGAAAATTTTTTGAAAATGCTCTAACTTTTTGAATTTTCATCCAAAATAGCTGGTTAACGAACTCGTTCTTTCTTTGTAGGCCTTAAAATAATGTACCAAAGCACAATCCAATCTGATCAATATTTCGAAAGTTATTGTGCCCACACGATACTACAGACTACAGACTACAGACTGACAGGCACCTTCGTAAAAATCGTTTTTTCTAACTCAGGAGGTCTCAAAACGTGGAGATTCGATGAAAACCGACAAAGTCAAATTTTACATAAAACTAATACCTTCTCATTAGAATGAGAATGTAAAAAGGTTTTCGTCGCCTTTCTTGAGCAACAGCATATTTTTTTTCAATATAATCATAAAAAAGAACAAGGTTTAGCCTTTACTTTGAGCTCTATTAGAAGTCTCTATAGAATGTCAAGTTCGCGCACAACGTTGTTTTTTTGTAAGTTGCCAAAAATGCTTTTGCCGTAAAGAGTCTAGTGGGATAAGTATGGTAAAAATGCCCCCAAGGCATTTTGGATCCTAATACGATCTGCAGGTAACATGTGGGGGTGGAAAACGTTTCATCAAGTTTCAGCGCCCTAGCTTGCATTTTAACCTTACCATTCCTAATAATGTAATTTTCCAAATTATTTTTTCCCTGTGCATATTGTTTATTCTGAAAAGACAAAAATTGAAGGCAAAAGGCACGTTGGGAAGGATATATAGAAAAATCAGATTTTTCTGTAAGTTGGGCTTTCAATACTTTATTATAGGAAAAACAAATCAATTTTGCTTCCTCATAGAGGAAGCTTTGTAATCGTAACATTTTCTAAAAAATTTTAATTCATTTAATGAAACCTTCCTCAATTTAAAAATGTCGAATACAATGTTCTAAGCAATTGTCCGGATGTGTGTGAATGTCACACTTTTTTGTGAACACGATAACTTGAAAACGGTTGCAGATAATTTGATGAAATTTGGAGGGCTTATTTTCACGATTAATATCTTGGAACTGACCAAAGGATTTATAAAAATATTCATTGCAGTTTTTTTAGCACTCAATAATATTTTAAAAATCGGTTTTTTGTAGTAAAACTTTTTTCATTAGCATAATTCAATGTTGATGCAAGAATATAAAAGATTTCTTGGCTCGAGACGGATCGATTGACCTATAATATTAATACATTTTATTAAAGAGTAGGGCAGTTATGGTAATTTATATATTTTGAAAATCGGGTTTTTATAGTAAAAATTGTCTCTTTCTCATAATTTAAAGTTGATGCGAGAATAGAAAAGTTGTGTTGATTTAAGACGAATCGATTGACCTATAACATTGACACATTTTATTGAAGACTAAGGAAGCTATGATAATGCATAATATTTGAAAACACGGTTTTTTATAGTCAAACTTTTTTCACTAACATATGTAATTCAAAATTCATTCAAGAACGGAAAATATTCCTTGATTTGAGGCAAATCGATTGATCTATGATATTAATACACTTTGTTGAAGATTAAGGAAGTTATGCTTATTTATCATATTTGAATCATCTATTTCAAACAGAAAAACTTTTTTCATCGAAATAATTCAAAGTTGATGCATGAATAGAAAAGACTTTTTGATCATAAATTTTCAAATAGAATAATTCTGACAATTTTTGTAAAGAATTCGTAAAGCTGGGAAAGGGATCAGAACTTTTCCCTTCCATTTTCCAACTCGTAAAATTATCATTTCGAATACAAAATTTGATTTGTCTGATTTGTCTTTGTATTTAAAAAATTTGTGTATTATTTTGTAATTTTGTATTTTTTGTAAATTTATATTTTTAAATTAATCAAAATGAAGACTTTGGTTTGTCTGTTATTGAAAAAAATAACTAATGCTTCCTCTATGAGGAAGCAAATACATTTCCTAACGGGAAGCAAAGTGCTCGTGAAATGAGCACCATATAATTTTAAATACAAACAAAGTAGAGGCATTTGAGGTCGAATTCACAGCTATTTTATTTTTGGGGCACCAGGTTGAAAAAATTAAAAGCTATTTCACAGGAACACTAAAAAATAAAAGTGTGGAGTCCGAGAGACTCAAACCCCCAACTTCCTTTTTTAGATGCGCTTAATCCGAATCCGCTTCTGATGTCCGTTTTATTCCATCAGGTCCCTATTTTTTTATAACCTCAACAAATTGTGAAAAACCTGGGTTTTTGTAAATATGTAAGTTACGGAAAAAGTAATTGCCCCACTCGATTCTACAGAAAAAGTAACATAAAATCCAGATATTGGACCATTTTTTTCTTGACTGAATTTGTTATGTAAAAAGTATAAATAAATGCGGTAGCAAGTGTCAACCTACTGTGTGTTCTTTATACTGTATAACAAATTGGATGGAAAAAATTTTTTTATTATATTGACGAGCATCAAACTTAATATTTTGATGCCTATTTTTTAATTAATTAATTCATTGATTAATTAATATTATTTGTACTTAGAATAAAAATGGTCGTCACTGTTTTCTCTAAAAAACACAAGAAAATGACATCTTCATTTGTTCGGTATTAACATTATATTGAGTCAAAATTAAACATTGCAATTCTCTTGTTATCGAAAGAATTATTCACTGAATCCATTTCGTTGTATTGGAAAAGAGAGTACATATAATCTTAACTTTTGTATAAGCCAAATATATAATGCGCATCTAGTACAAGTAAGCGTCACCTTGCAGGTTGTTTTCCTGAAGTCGTAGGAAAAATCAAGCGCTCAGGCATCAAAAAATAAGTTTGATGTCCGCGAGACTAAGACCCCTCTCCCCTCCTGTTTTTTGATGTACTGAATGAAAATTCAATTACCGTTTTCCTCTATCAGATCCCTGTTTTTTTATTACCTCAAAAAATGATGAAGAATCTTGATATTATTTTTAAATATGTGAGCTACAGCAAAACTAATTGCATCATTTGATTCTATGAGAAGAGTGACATAAAAGTCATATAATAAACAAATTTTGTCCGTCTAATTTGATATACAGTATAAAGAAACACACGTTTTTCTATTTAAGGAAAATACATTTTTTCCCGTAGAATCGAGTGTTGCAATTACCTTTTTTGCAACTTGAATATTTACGAAAACCCAGATTCTTCAAATTTTTTGAGGTTTTAAAAAAATAGATACCTGATGGAATGAAATGGACATCAGAGACGGATTCGGATTCAGTGCATCAAAAATAGGAAGTTGGAGGTTTTAGTCTCTCGGACTCCACACTTTTATTGTTTAGTGTTCCTGTGAAATAGTTTTTAATTTTTTCACCCTGGCGCACCAAAGATAAAAAATTTATTTAGTTTTTTTTATAATAGAGTATTGAAAGCCCAACTTACAGAAAATATCTCATTCTTTCGCAAAGGCAATTTGGTATTGAAAAAATTATTTGAAGTATTTCCGAATTTTTTGCAAAAAAAACAACTCAAACATTTTTCTATATATGCTTGCCAATGCGCCTCTTTCCTTCAATTTTTGTGTTTTAAAAATGGACAATATTTACAGAGAAAAATTTGGGAAAATTACATTATTAGGGGTATTAGGGATAATATGCATGCTAGGGGTCTGAAACTTGGTGACACGTTTTTCACCCCCACAGGTTACCTTAGATCGCATCAGGACTCAAAAAGCCTTGAGGGCATTTTTACCATGCCTACCCCGCTCGACCCTTTACTCAAAAACTTGACGCGATAGAAAGATTTCGCTTTCGGATTTGGATTCACTAAAAAAAATCAACGGAAAACTAGAGTAGGTCCCAACAAATTTCTAAATGTTTTATATAATTTATAGTAAATTATTGAGAATAGTAATTTATGCGGTGGGAAGACTTAACTATTTATCTACCTATTTCTGTATAATTGAAAAATAGCACATATGAACTTTTAAATAAAACCATTTTAACGATGAATAGTAGTGGAGACCGGGAAAAAATGAGCATAGTTATCATTTTCAGTGAAATATTTGCAATCTATAGTAGTTTTTTATCATTGCAAGTGGTCTCATAAATTCTGTGAACCTTCGTGTATCAATTTCATGAAAGACGAAGTGTTGCAGAAATAATAATTGCGAAATGATTCATAAATTTTTGAAAGTTAAAAATGTAAATGCAAATAATCGTGAATAAATCAGAAACATAAATATATAATTGTCAATAAGTATCTTTATTAAAACCTGCTTTTGAATTAACATTAATTTGAAATTTTTTATTTATAGCATATTTCTAACTGTTGATGAAAATAATTTATAAACTGTTTTCATAAAATTGACACATAAAAAACATAATTTTTCTCTGCATAAAAGTGGGGATTTATTCTGCAAAATTTAAAGAAATAATTTTAAATATAAATGTTAGAAGCCTTCTGAAACTTGCCAGGGTCAATATAAATGAAATTTCGCCTTGAATATGTTGAAAAAACCACTCTATAAATAAAATTTGTAAACAAAACCAATTGCAGCAGCTCTTACGTTAGAATTTCTTTGTAAAACAGAGTTTACAGTAGCAGCCATAGACTCTTCTAACCATGAATGTCAGTTTGTTTGTAAGTTCTCCACATTGCGATTCTCCTATTTTTGAAAAGTTTCATCTCGCCCAATTAAAGGTCGATAAATAAACTTCACGACAAACCATAGCTTGAAAATATTATCTGTTATATTGAATAATTTTGTTTCGTTTTAGAGCACCAGAGAATCACCGGATTTAGGCGTCGAAATTACAATCATTTTTATTTTTACTTTTTGTTTTACTTTATTTAGGTGTTGAAATTTCAATCATTCATATTTTTGCGTTATTTAATATCATTATTCTTGTTATTTCTGAAAAGAACAGCAACAAGAACCACATAGTTTGAAAGAAAATACAGTGTCTCATTTTAGGAGAGACATACGGTAGATGAGCATACGGGGTCAAACGAGACACTGCATTTTCTTTGAAATATATGATTTTTGTTGCTGTTCTTTTCAGGAATAACAGGAATTATGATATTATATTTTTTGTCAGCAAAACTCTATTCCATACCGCTCTACGTTGCGTTTGGTCCGTGTAACACTTCAGGTCATACACGGAAAAAATTTATCCGTGAAGAAGTCACGAACTTGTAGCTAGGTCTCGGATGCGAGATAAAAAAATGAAACATTATATCCGTATTTCTATGAGAAATATATGGATAAATTTCGAAGTTTCTTACGAACAGTTCGAATTTCCTACGAACAGTTCCTGAAAATTTCAGACTGAAATATAAAGAGGAAAAATTTTATTTGTACGATTTAATTTTATATTAATTTATTAAATTCTCAACTCAGAAGATTCGAACCCTCAAAGACTGCTGACTCACCCGTTTCTAAACATAAACCAGGAGTGCGTAAACACGCGCAGCCATCGAGGCCAAACAAAATAGGTATTATAAAACTTCTAGCCACTCATCCGACGAGCTCGAGGCACACATACGAGCGCACACACGCACCGCGCGTTTGGAAGAGTGTGTGTGTGGGCCACGTACAGGCGAACTTAGTTTCGAGTTCCCAGATTTGTCGGGCAAGCTCGTGAGTGCTCTGAGAATCTTTTCCCAATCACTCGTAATATTTTTGTAATTATTCACCTAAAAAAAAAGTGATGAACCGTTTTAGAATTTTCACATCGAGTTCGTCAATCTTTCTCAAAGTTCGCAGGTTATTTACGAAAATACATAAATATCCGATGAATTTTTCTCATATCCGAGACCTAGCTACTAGTTCGTGACTTTTTTACGGATAAATTTTTTCCGTGTATGTATAAGCAAAGGACCTGAAGTTATACGTCGACCAAACGCGACGTGGAGTGGTATGGAATGCTGGCTTTAAAATAAAGTAGATATAAATAAAAATTAATAAAATTTCAACACCTGAATCCCGTTATTCTGTGGTATTTTAAAACGAAAAGAAATTATTGCAAACAACAGATAATATTTTAAACTTAAGGTTTATCGTGAAGTTTATTTATCGAACTTGAATGTATTAATGCATTTATGCACAATTATTTAATAAAAATAGGTAATATTGGAGTTTTAATCATAATTATGATTTGGGGTGGAATGAGCCGGGTTTATGAGGCGTGATGACACGCTCTTGTCTTGCTCGTCATGACCTCTTAATGGAGCTAGAAGAAAAGTCTTTGTTTGCAAGATTTGAGTCGTTTTGAGTGGAATTTTCGAAAATAGGTGAAGAGTTAAAGAAGAGTTGCAGTGGTGAGAACTTACAAAAAAACTGACATTCGTACCGTTAGAAGTATCTATGGCTGCTATACTGTAAAATCTATTTTAAAGAAATTCTAGTGTCAGAGCATGAGCAGCTGGAATTGTGATTGTTTATAAATTTTATATTTTGAATTGTTTTTTTCAGCATATTCAAGATTGAATTTTCATTTACATTGAAACTGACAAGTTGCAGAAAGCTTCTAAAATTTATTATTGAAATCATGATTTTTGGTGTGAATTTGATAAAAAACAGTTAATAAATTGTTTTCAAAAAATCGTAGAAATACTTCATAAATTAAAAATTTCAAATAAATGTTAATTCAACAGCAAGTTTTTAATAAAAACATTTATGAAAAAAATATGTCTGGATGATTCTAATTTTTTCACTTGAAATTAGAAAAATGAAAATACATAAGGAAAAATTTGATTAAATTAACCACAAATTGCATTTATACTTTGAAATATTTATAATCTCCTTCCGCTAAGTAATAAAACCTAATTATACCTTACAAAATTATTTCTTGAACATATTACAGAGCATAAATAGCTACCAATAATCATATTGCTCAATCGTTAAAATAATGATATACTGGGAATCCCATTTAAGTATCTCCCATTTAATTCCTTCCGAGAATTGATGCCTCGGTGGTTTCGCGGTGAGAGAGAAGCCTGCGGGGTCAAGAGAGACTTGCTCAGCCATGTATGAACACCAGCAGTGTAGCGACAAAGGAGCAGTGCGCGGGTACACACGCGCATCTGGTTCGTAATATTATGTATTCCAATTGGAAATGGTCCACACGGCCTTGAATGTTTACGTTCGGCACGAGTAAATGTTGTGTTCGATTTCGGTAAAGGTCGTTTAGGGCCATGCCCGAGACCGCACTTGAATGGGATTCCCAGTGTATTTTGTCTTGATACTTATTTCTATTCTCAGAATACATTAAATAATATTTTATTCAAAACCACCATGTTATGACCCTATAACGCCCCCTGAAAAGTGAGCGTTGGATAGCCCTTTACTGAACGGTGCCAGCTGCTGGTAGATTATTAGTTCCAAACGCCGCCACAATGACGGATTACTAGTTCCGCAAATAGCAACTGAATAACGCACAATGTATTCTCTAACCGTGCCGTTGACACACACACACACACATCCGAGTAAAAATTGATCTAATTAAAATAAATTGCCATTCAAATAAAAGTTGGTTTGAATAAAATAAAATGTATTTAACCAAACTTGTTTGTTTGGATCAAGCAAACCTTTTTCTCAGTCTAGGCAGAAAATTTTGCAATGCATAGGTTGAGTCCATTCTAAATGAGCATACTATACTATTCCATTCACGTTTCTACAACAATCTTTCCGTAGATTTTTTTCAGTGAAGAATCAAAAATATAGTAATCACTGCTATTCTAAGCCTAGTTTCAATTAATCCTTCGAGTGCATTCACTGCTGAATAAGCTTTCTAGCTCGGTGAATCCAAATGTCATTATAAAGCTTATTTAACTCTTTGAAACCTTTACTGAGTAACTCAATATTTTCGTTGACGCACGTTCTTTTTCATATGTGACAGATTGGAATTTAACAACATCAGAATGCAATTCTGTTAAAAATGATATTTTCAATTTAATATTTGATTTTTATACCGACGCAGTTTTTCTGACGTGTGGCTTCGTGTCAGATTTCATTTCAAATAATTTCATTTTGATTTAAATTCTGTTTGCAAAATTGTAAATTTTAGTGTCACAGAAAGAATTGTAATTTTATATTATCTGGTTTTATTATGAGTGTAAGCAAGAAATTATTTTCTGCTATGAGAATTTCCACATAAATAAGTTTGAAGGGGTCAAGAGTTGAGAGCACCAAGAATTTCTTGTGGAGTTCGTGACTCTGGTTCCGGCATTCGAAATTTCGCTTCACAGTCTGTCGCAGATTGCTAATAGCTGTAAAACGAGGGGGGTTGTTTAATAGAGAGCAAGTAGTAGTTACACGTATTTCGATAGAAACTTTTGTAATACCTTCTAGCCCGAAACTTTCTCTCAGGAAATTCCAGAATTATGCTCCGATTTAAAAAACTTCTGTCTCAAGTATTTTGAATTAAGGGTCCTGGAGCATAAGGGTGTAAGTGCCCAAACTCTAATTCTTAGAAACATTCTGAGAAAAGTAACCATCTCCGGGAAAATCCTTTATCAATGGTGCGACGTGTCCTCAAAACAAAAATATTGACACACATTGTACCATAACGTTTTCATTTTTTTATTTAGAAAAAAAAACAAGAAAGTACTTTCGAACTATTACTTATCTTACTTGAATCGTGAAAAGAACAGGAAAAAAGAAATCACTTTAAACAAAAAAACACTTACATCCTTAGTGGGACAGGAGCTCATCAAATCTGGCCAAATTTCAAGGTCAAAATTTGTATAAAAAGAAATTGTTATTGTTTTACACATATTTTATCGTAGATAGAAACAAAATTTCACGAGCTTTCATTTACAAGTAATATCTCTAGAGTCTATCCAAATCATAGAGTGGCTTATAATCAACGTCATCAAAAGTTTGCAAAAGATGATTAATTTCTTTAATTTGGTCCGAATTGCAATGTTTAAAGGTTTTACAATTCATTAAAAACTTTTTTAAAGTACCTGCAGCTACTAAATAACTTGTAATCTTTGATTAATTACGAATGGAAGAAGAGTTTACATGCACGTTTTTCAAGTTTTCAATACTGGACATTGTTCAGTTTAAAAGTACTACGAAGTACCACGTTTTTTTTGAAGTTTTCAAGCAATCATTCTTCTCGTTAATTATTGAAGTTTCAAATGTGCTGCCACTTTTGGTTTTTAATGAATATAAAGGTAAAGTGAATGGCAGAATGCCCAGAGGTAGACCGCCAAAAGAATCGTTAGAATCTGTGAATGAGCCATTAATCCGAAGAGACATAAGAAGCCATAGAAACACGAGAGCTTGCATAAAAAAATGCATGGACGTGAAGGAAGCTAGATGTAGCTCGATGAAGCTAGATAGTATGCCAGGACAGAAAAGTGTGGCGGCAAATAGTTTGTAAACAGAATGACAATAGAGTGAATGACGCCTGAAACAAAGACCTTGGATACTAAATGGGCCCAAGTGGGGAACCACACATAACAATTTTGTGAGGCTTTTCACCTGGGGTGATCGCTTGAGAGATTGATCAGCAACCTGGGTCGGAGCAGTGTTGCGGAATGAACGTGTCATTTGAATAAATAACACGAGAATTCCAGATCAATCTAAAATATCTATACCTAACACCTATCTACCTATCTACCTTATACCTATATACCCACCATACACACTAATATTTTCCAACCGAGCCGCCATTTTGAATCTCGAAGTTTTGATTATGGATTTAGAATTAGCGACCCAAAAAACCACTATAAAGTGGGTTTTATAAAAGGAATTTTTTTCAAATTTGGTCGTCATATTGGATTCGCAATTTTGAATTTAAAAGTTTTGATGATAGATTTAGAATCAGTGACCCAAAAAACAACTGGAAAATGAGTTTCATAAAAAATAATTAATTAAAAAAAATGTGGTCGCCATATTGGATCCGCAATTTTGAATTTCGAAGTTATGATCATGTATTTGGAATCAGCGACCCAAAAAACAACTAGGAAATGAGTTTGATGCCTCATGGATATTTTTTTTTTTAGTTTTGGCCAATTTTGATGAGCTCCTGTCCCACTGTGCCTTACGCCCAATAGGAAATTACAGACTTGGGCCAATGCTTACAACTGACGCGGTAGCGCGCCATGAGCAATGTTCCAACACTTGGCTAGCCAATCCTGGCGTAGTACGGATATTGGCACTGGATCTGCACTGTGCCTAATCTAAGTTCCAATATCGGCAGACCAGTATCGACCCAGTATGGATTCTGTGCAGTATTAAACAAAAATTAGCCCTGGGCTAATGCCAACTTCAAACCCAATGGTGACACGATAATGGCACAGTCTAGGACACATAACTGACTGTAACAAATAGTACATAAACCACTGTCTCACGGATATGTACCGGATCTTGGCAGGGTACTGGCACGGTACTGGCTTAGTACAGTCTACATAAACCGGCAA
The DNA here is from genome assembly GCA_932195095.1 of Andricus curvator. Lineage (NCBI taxonomy): Eukaryota > Metazoa > Arthropoda > Insecta > Hymenoptera > Cynipidae > Andricus > Andricus curvator. The sequence goes on from CAKNYM010048492.1 coordinate 108,101, forward strand.
ACCATTGACCCACGATCTTCTGCCGGACCTGGGCGGAGTAATGGCACGATACTGGTGTCATACAAACTTTAACAAATGGTGAACTTTTATGCAAAGGTTTTTTGCTGGATCTCGGCGGACTACTGGCATGATACTGGTGTAGTGCATACTATAAGCAACGACAAACTATTGTCCTGCGATTTTGTCCTGGGCCTGGGCGAAATAATGGCGCGATGACTGGTGTCGTACAAATTTTAATAAAAGGCGAACTGTTGCCCCATGTTTTTTTGTCGGATCTCGGCGGACTACTGGCATGATACTGGTGTAGTACAGACTATAAGAAACGGCAAACTATTGAATATCGTCCGAATATTATTTATAATTTCAAAAATTAAAATTTCATTCAAACATTTTGTTTAATTTTAGCACCCACTACTGCTATACTCTAACGATATGACAAAAAGGTATATAAAAAATAAATATTAATTGATTGCGAGTATTTTGACTTTGAATATTAATGGTCCTGTGTAAAGTAAATACATATATTACCTTTTTAAATATTATATTACAAATAAAATTTCTAACGCTACGGGGTATCAAACCTACATCTATACCTAAATCTATCGCCTAGCAGTCGGGAGTCTTAACCATTGCGCTAAACCTACGAGTTGAAACTCGATAAAAAAGGCCATCCTCATAAGGTACAGCTCAAAAAAGTTAAAACACCAAATTTTAAACTCTTTTTTACTGATTAAATATTTATTATTATACGACGATATGTCAATGTAAAATATACGAACTTTTAACAGGAATATCAATAAAATAATTTTAAAATAAATAATTTAAATCGATTACAATTTTTCTTCGTGTAATAATTCGTTTTTTGGCGTGTTAGACTACTTTAAAACTTTCTACAATGACAGGAAATGTAATTTTTTATGAACATTTAAAATTTTTAACGACGGAACTTAGAAATTTGATCGTGAACTTTGACAATTTTTTAATAACAAAATTTTTTAAACTTTCGTGTAAGGTTTGATTTTTAGGTGTTTTAGACCATTTCACCATGTTTAAGATTGACATAAAACGTAATTTTTTCTGAACATTTACAATTTTACATAAAGATGGAACTTAGAATTTTTTTCTTAAAAAAAAAACAAGAAAAAAGTTGTTTTCACGACAGTTGGATTTATAGTATTTAGACATTTTAGAACACATGAACCATATTTTTAAACGTATTTCAAAATTTTTTCAAATATTTATACTGGTGACCAGTACTGAGCTAGTGTTGCGACGGTGGTGAACTCCGGCAGAGTACAGAAAATTCCACCTGTGGCCATTGTCAGCGTTTTTTACTGGGCCCGTAAGTGCCAGTATTGAACCGACGATTGGCGTAACTCCGTAAGAAACGGGTTGGCCGTCATGCATTAGGCCAGAGTTCTACCAGTACAGGGCCAGCGCTTGTATGCCAGTGTTGGTTTTTCAGCCCTGGCGCAGTACTGTGCCTGGGTTTCTGCCAGTACTATGCCCGTACTGGTCAGCCAGCTGTAGCTAGCTATTAGAGGCGCAGTACTGCGCCCGTTCTTAGAAATGGCCTAAGTCCAAAATTTCCACATGGGTATTGGCTACCAGCACCACGCCAATGCTGTCAAACTCTGGCCAGTACTGACCCAATACTGCGCCAGTTGTAAATTTCCCATTGGGTATCCCGAGACCCTTCAAAATATTTAAAAAAAATTATCCTATATTTCTATGTAACGATCAGATAAGATACAATCACGATCGTCCCTAAATATATGTTAGAATTCCAATTTGAGATTATTTAGTTTACAAATTGTTTAATTTTAAAACCATTGAAAAAGCTTGATTTTGAAATTGCTCAATCCTAATGGGCCTAAATTAAAACTTTTTTTAACTATTTAGCCATTATAAGCGGTCCTTATTGAATAAATTCAGATTGAATCATTCAATTTGAACAATTTTAATTTTTTAAAGTTTTGATCCAAATGCTTCAGGAAATAATTTAAGTCGTTAAAATTGGTAGGATTCCAAAATCAACATTATTAAATTTTGAACGCTTTGATTTTGAAATCGGTCAATTTGAAACGATTTATTTATTTTTTTAAATTTTCACTTTTCAAACAACTTTAACAAGTTAAAGGGATTAGAAAATGCGAAATATTTCAGATTTGGTGTAGATTTATTCTAACCTGCAATATCAATGTATGAAAAACATACAAACATAGTATTTAAATCAGACTCGTTTGAGGATTGAATCGATCAAATATGTTTTGTCAACATTTACATAATGTTTCTCTTATTTTTAACATTAAACATTTTATTGTCCGTACGTTGTTGGTCAAACCCCTACCTATTTCCAATGTCAAAATTAAAAAAAAAATTTCAACTATTCAGACAAAAATTTGCAAAGTTTCTTTCGACAGTTACAAAATTTAAATTAATTAAAAATTTAGCTTTCACTTTTCTTTCCAAGCGTCTAAAGTTACACGACGCGTGGCAAAGATTTGCAACCAGGTCTATGCTTCCGGACATAAGCCACGCCCCCTTCCCTTTTCCAACTCCCCCTGTCCCTCACCAAGTCCGTCCGTTTAGACTCGACCGTGATATAGACATACATAAGCGTACGGACTCCTCCATACTTTTAGCCCGGACGTGTAGTTGTTGGAAAAAATGAGTGAACAATTGTCTCCGTTTAACTATTATATTTATTTTTATCTGTACACAGGAATCCAGCGGAATAATAGATCTGTAATCTAGTGAGTAAAATGGATAAAATTAGTAGAAATGAATATTTAGAAACAGTAACAAAAAGTGATATGCAAAAGGTATAATAACTTTTGTAAATTGCTCGGCGAATTGCGGATGTCATCCCGACGGCTGACACCATACTGACGAGTCCTTCCCTTTAGGCGAGAGCTGAAGGTCCAGTCAAAAGTTCAGGTCAGAAACGTGAAGCTTACATTAGCTTACATTTCTGAGACTGTATTTGTCTATTCCTGGGCAGGTGTATAATACCGATGAACTCCAACAGTAGTCAAAGCTAAACGTACGGACAGTCCGTACTTTTAGTATAGCCGAGCTAAACGTACGGACAGTCCGTCACTTTAGACTCGGCCATACAATAAGCGGTTATTATTTTTATATTTATTTTAATGTATGTCAGATTTTCATATACCCTTCATATTGTTTTTCAATTTTGAAAAAGCAAGAGTTGGAATTTTAAGACCTGTATTCTGCTATTTTGTGTTTTTTTTAGAAAGGCCAAGAATCACTCAAAATCACACATTAGATGTTTTTTGGGTGGTTATTTAGAGAGCTTATTTATTAAACTTTATGTTTTTAACATATTTTTATATACACTGGAACCTGGATTGAATTTCGGTTTCGGGCATGGCCTGCAATTGGCCTTAAAGCTATTTCTAGGGCTTCCAAACGTAAACAGTCAGGGCCGTGTAAACCATTTTCAATTGGAATACAAAATATTACGCAATATACGCGCGTGAGAACCCGCGCATTGCCTCTTTGTCGATACGCTGCTGGTGCTTACGCATGGCTGAGCCAGCCTCTGTCGACTCCGCGGGCTCCTCTCTCATTTCGAAACTGTGGGGTGATCTGTTCTAGGAATTAGTAAATCCGAGGTAACTAATTCCAGGGAACCGTGTAATTGTGAAACAGAAATAGATGTAATTTTGATTTTACTTGAAATTATCATATGGGGCGAAACGATCCACTGTCCTAGGGCGGAATGAGCCACCTCTTCCTATGCATTAACATAACCTCTTTGTGTAGCAATCAGTAGGTTAGGATATAATCTTTCATCTTATCAGCTTTCGCAATGTGTTAATTATGGTTAATTATGGCCATAAAGATGAGAAAACCATTTTTGTGGTTGGCAAATAGGTCAAACAGATAAAAAAATTGCTTAAAAACCCAATATATTTGAAATGCAGCATCATCTAAACTAGATCAGTCTATAGTGTTTGGAAGTTATTTTACTGTAGAATTTAATTTTTACGGAGACAATGTACATGGGAAAGTCTGAAAATTGTTGTATTTGGTACAGGAGAGACACTAGTTGACATATGGGAAAGAAATCAGTTAAGATGGTTCGGACATCTTGAAAGAATGAAAGATGAACGACTGACCAAACAGGTGTATAAAGGTAAAGTAAATGGCAGAATGCCCAGAGGTACACCACCGAAAGAATGGTTAGAATCTGTGAATGAGACATTATTCCAAAGAGACATAAGAAGCCATAGAAACACAAGAGCTTGCATGAAAAAATGCACGGACGTAAAGGAAGCTAGAGTAGTATGCTAGGGCAGAAAAGTGTGGCGACAAATTGTTTGTAAACAGAGTGACAATAGAGTGAATGATGCCTGAAACAAGGACCTTGGATACTAATGGGCCCAAGTGGGGAACCACACATAACAATTTTGTGAGGCTCTTCACTTGGGGTGATCGCTAGAGAGATTGATCAGCAACCTGGGTCGGAGCAGTGTTGCGGAACGAACGTGTCATTTAAATAAATAACACGAGAATTCTAGATCAATCTAAAATATCCATACCTTACACCTACATACCTATCTACCTTATACCTATATACCCATCTACACACTACTATTTTCCAAACGAGCAAGTCACGCCTACCCCGAAAGGGAAATGGCTTAATGGTATAAAAATAAAAAATAATATTTCTGTAATACAATTATTGAAAGGTATATATAAACCGTTTTTCTAATTACTGTTTGTGGAGTTAGTTAGAGTAGAGATTAGGATGAAGGATTACATCATTTTAACGACAAATACTTTAAACGGTCTACAAAATTGTTGAAAAATGTATGTGAGGTCAGTTTTCGTTTCTTAATATTCTAATTTGATAAAACTCTTACTCTGAGCCTCGGTGGCTCAGACGATAGCGCGTCGGACTTCCATGCAGAAGGTCTGGGGTTCGATCCCTGAGCCGGGTACCAATGGAAATTTTTCTATCTACTTCTACCGGGGCTTCGGTGGGTCGGAACCCAGCTTAAACTGTAGGTCCCCTCAGAAAAAGCTGGTGCCTTACCCAGGAAAATGGGCTCTTTCGAGGGCCTAAATTTGGGGGTCAAAGCCGATTTTGAGAAGACTCGAAAATGAGTCAGCGTTCCTCTTGCGCTTGGGGGCTCCTACAGGGGGCACCACGCTCGATGGTCGCTGGCCGACTTCGAGTAATGAACACACACACATACATTTATATAACACACCAGCGGAGTGCTTCGAATCTGTGCATATAACTGATGACCTCAGAGGGATCGCTCCGTCCACCCTAGTCTGGCCGTATCCCCTCTTTGCGGCCTGCTAAGGGAGGCTGCCGAATGGCAGAGTGGGTGAGGATCACTTTGTCTGATCAACAAAGTAGGACGTCATTTTCTGTGCGATAAGTATGCCTGGCACCCGAGAGGTATAATCTCAGAACGTTGATAACAACGAAACCCACCGAGATCCAAAAACACTCGGCGAAGGAAGTGTCCGGACTAATGTAGCTGTATAAAAATAAAAAAAAATAAATAGAAATTTATTTTCCAAAAATCAGTTGAAGTTTTAGTTTTTCCGTTATAAAATATTTAAGCTGGACAAATCAAGAGCGCCGTATAAACAGTCGTGTGTGCGTGAGCGGGATTCCAACGCAGTATTATCGAAGCTAGCGCAGAGGTGGGGTTAGCGACGGGAGAACACTATGTTGGAATCCCGCTCACGCACACGCGACAGTTTAAACGACGCTCCTGATTGGACCAGCTCAAATATTTTATAACTCAAAAACCAAAACTTCAACTGATTTTTGGAAAAGCAATTTTAGATTTATTTTTTTTATTTTCATACGGCCATATAAGTCCGGACACTTGAGTCTGGGACACCCTATAACAAATCAATTTCAAGCAGTAAATTGCAGATTTCAAATACTGACGTGAAAAAGACAACAATGCCCATCTCGCTTCAGTTTTGAAAAGGAGGGCCCTAAAGGTTACTCTGGAGGATTGGGCGTTAGAGGGTTTCGAGAGTATGGGACAATTCATGACAAAAGTGGAAGAAAGTGGTATATAATTTGAATAAGGAAAAGGCTGTATCTCAGGCTGGACGGAAAAAGGTCGCGTCTGAGGATTGACGGAAAAATATTGTATTTTGGGATACCATCTAAAAGGGGGGAAATGGATCAGATAATAGTGAGGGTATCCCCTACCCACCACCTATTGGTGGTGGGTAGGGGATGATTGTGGGGTCTCGATTCTCGACACATTTTGGCATTCCAAAAGTGCTGGAAATGTGGAGAAGAAAAGTAGTTATGCTCTACGGCATGGGCATAAGGCTGCACTGTTAAAAATGTTTGCAATTTTAATATACATTTAATATACATTTGTATATTAAATCTAAAATCTAGGTATGCCAAATCGCCATTAAGAAACTATTTTATTAAATTTCATATACCGCATATTGATCATTTATCAGGAAAGTCAGATATTTGCACTTTACACACATTAAAAACAATTTTGGCAGCAATTTTGAATTGTAAATAGTCAAACATAATATTTTCTCCTAGATAAATATAAATTACACTGGTTTTTAAGAGAAAACTTAAATTAAACAAATAATTGAGAAACCTAACCTCCAAGCACCTGTACTCACGTTAAAATTCTAACATTCACAGCGAATTTTAGAAAAAAATCCACCTGTACGTTGCACTTTAATTGTAAGTAGGAATTAAGTCGTCGAATTCAAGGTTATTCCTTTATTTTTTAATATTTGACAGGATCTGAAGGAATCAAAGAACTTGTTGTTTTCACGTACTCTGTTTTACCGACTTTAATATACATGTATATTAATTTTACAACATGATGGTATATTAAAATTAATGTACGGTATGTGCAAATGACTTTACTCACATGTATATTAAATTTCGACCAGATTTTTTTAACAGTGTGGGGCAAAGCGGCATGAGGTGGAGGAAAAGCGACATGAAGTTGGAGAAAAGTTGTATAAGGTTGGGGCAAATAGTTTGGGATAAAGTTTGGAGCAAAAGGCTCTATTAGGGGACGGCGGCTGTGCAAAAATCATGTGATAGCTGTGGCTATGGATATTTGCCTGAAGGGGGAAAAGGGCCAGAGATGCTGGGGCGTCGTGAAGGTATTAGTGGTTGGTAGGGCATGTTTGGGAATATAGGGGGACTTAGGAATTAGCAGAGGGTATGGTAATAATGTAGCATAACCTGGGGTATAAACGTGGAACATAGAGAAATATAGCACTTGGGGTAATGTGGCATATGGGGTTATATGGCGAAAAATTAAGTGAGCTCCAAAGTTCATACAACTTTCCTGTTAGTTCTAAGTTTTGAAGAGTAGAAAATTAAATTAGAGACACAAAATTAGAATTTGCTTAGAGATTTATAATAAATTATTTTTTGCGTGTATATTTTCAGGGTTACTGTAGAAATGGGAAAATCTGCAAACTGAGAAAAGTTAAGGAATTTTCATCCACTCCAGAGAATTTAATTTAGAGGCGTTTAACTTTAAAAGAATTCAAATTCAAATGCATGTGAATTTATTAATGTCGAAATTAGGAAGGGTTGCAACTAGAAAACATCTTAATGTAAAAGATTTGGAAATTCAGAGCAAAAAAAACTGGAAAAAATTCGAATTCTAAAAAGTTAATACAAATTACGATACAAGAAGTTGAAACTTAAAAATATAGAAATAAACAAAGTATTAAAAGTTAATAATGCATAATTTTGACGTTTTTATTATAAAGTCAGAATTGAGTACACTTGAAGAACAACAATCTTTTAAATTGGTTTCATCAAATTCAATAAAATATTTCTCAAAATGCGATTTCAGTTTTAAAAATCAATTGAAGGTTAAAAATTGCAATAATTCCAAAACAAACGTGTTTAAATTTGAAAGTGTTAAAATTTTGATGCATACCAATCGGACAAATAATTTTTCTTTCAGTACAGAATGTCTTTAACTTGAAATTTAAAAATATTATACCTATTTAAAGAAAGTGGATGATATTTATTAGTTCCTCTTAAAATTAAATCAACGGCTGTAAAGAATCATTTCAATGTGAATTATATACATACATTTTTATGTTACGTGAATTATACAAATCAAAAAAATTTGTAACCAGTGTCATTAGTAGTCTTCCCAAATAATAAATTGTCCAGAAGTTTAATTTTTTTTAAATAATTATTATTGTATGAAAAACTTGAAAAATTAAGGGAATTTTGAAATTTATGTTCTTTAGTAATTAATTTAATATAAGAATGTAAAGTAAATTTTAAGGTTGACTGAAAGAAATGTGATAAGGGAAATCGATTTTTATTTTTGAAGTTTGCAACGTATAATCAAATGATTCTCTCAAATAATATGCAAGTTCTATTGGTTTCGAGAATTCCGTTGGATTTTCATCTATTAGGTTGCTGTGAAGTCTTGGTCTCTTTATTAATCAGAGATGAGAATTTAAGATAATTATGTAGTGTCCGTGGCTTCTAACGAAGTAATCATCAAAGGATGTGCATTGGAGGTTCATACATGTACACTTTGTGCTCGTGGTTTCACGAGAGTGAAATACATAGATGGTAAAAGAAAGCCTCGCAGATTCCTAAGAGAGTGCAATTGAATTTCTCCTCGTCCCTTACTCCAAGGTTTTCTTATTTTGTTCCATATTTCGTTCGCGCTGAACAATGCCTACTGGAAACTAAGCGGAAAAATCTTTATTGCTGTCATATATTGTACTCTATCATGAAAAGTGATCATCTCTTACTCTAATCTTTTCAAAACTTAATTTTTTTTCTAAAAATAATGCAGTCTTTCATATCAGAAAAGTACTCAAAATATTTAAGAATGTGTATATATATATATATATCGGAAAGAGAAATTAGGTGCGAAACATCTTTTGGTCCTGGAGATTTTCTCTGTAACTGTACGTCATTGGTAAGAAAAAATTCAATTGGATCTTTTCTATAAAGCAATTTATACGCACTTAAATGACATGTCAACATATTTTTGCTTCAGTGATAGTCAGCCATACTCACCACTTCCGTCTATAGACTTTCTGGCGGTTCATTTAAATAAATTAACATTCTAATGTCACATTTCTTTAAATAAATAATTCCACATTATTTAATTCTCGGTGTAGCTATCCATCTTTTTCGAAATTTGGAACAGTTGACATTACTTAATAGTTAGGGTATGTCGAATGACGTATCAGTGAATCAGCATTTTTTCTTGATTGATACCACATAATGGTGACCTTAAGGAAAAACTTCCCGTTAAATATTTTCTGCTAAAACGCCCACGAGACTGAAATATCAGCTGCCTTATAATCGTCTTGTAATATCCTCTCCTACACAGGAAATTCTCAAGGATGAATTTTACTTATCAATTTAAACGAGAAATCCTGTTTCTTTTATGTCCTTATCAATAGGGAAATTCTAGATATATGTGATAAATAAACCACATTTAGAAAATTCTTATTTAGAAAAGTGACATATGTTTTAATCTGAGTAAAGTTTCCTTAGAGAAAAATGCATGCCAAACATTATAATAATTAATTATAAAAAGTATACGAGATGTAAAATGACATATTTCTGACTGAAAAGACCTCGATGATGTAGATAAGATCCTTTATTGTATAAAAAAGTCGATGTTTCGTGAGAAGAAATGCTCTCCTCATCAGGAAACATTAATCCTTAATCCATTATCTCAACTTAATTTTGTTAGTACTGGAAAATTGCACACCTTGAAAATTTTATAACAATTTAAGAATTATTACAGTCAGATTTAAAAAGAAGTCATAATAAACTTTCTGCTCCATATTCAGGATTAACATCGAGACAGATAATAATAATTCATATATATAAGAGATCGATAATGAAAAGACAATACATTTAGATAAACAGAATTATAAAAAAACTTTAAGAATGTAGAAGCATCAATGATATTTCCTCCTTCACTAATGATTAGGTTTTATTCGGTACAAGAAATAATTGATTTAAATCAAACTTACTCTCGAGAGTGAAGATGCAGCAAATATCAATAAGTTATAACACCGTCTGAATATTTGCACTTCTAATTTGAAACTCGTCTTTGAATGCATCCGGCTTGAAATTGCAAAACTTTACAGGCCTCCAACGCAGGTCAACTCAGTTTATTAATTAAGAAGTTTTTAAATATTATCAACTTAAAATTTTTAAATTTGCTAAGCGTCAATTTCACATGGTATAAGTTGCAATTTCAGGAAGTTCAACTGATTTCTAACTCAATTAAAGCGAATTTAGTATTTAGTAGTCGTCAAATCCTCAGTATCAACTTTAAAGGCTTTTTATTTAACCGAGTTCACTGATTTGGAATATGAAGAATATCTTTAACCTATTTTATGGATAATATATACGATTCAAAAACCATTGATAACTGATCTACAAAAGGATGTGTATCTTTTACCATAATAAGCTTAATCAGAATGCAAAAAAGCATCGTTTTGAACAACTTTTGGATCAAAATTCGACACCTTAGGATTTGGTGTGTTGTGACTTCACATCTCTATCATCCATTAGAGGAATATTTGCCTAATTAGTAGAAGCATCCCAGATGTAACCATTGATCCTCCCGGCGACAGAAAAACTGGTAGATTCTGAATAGGAACTATAAAAAGGAAGAAAGAAACCCAGTAATGTCACTGAAAGCTCGAGTCTTAAAGCCTGTTTAATTTTTTACAATAGATCTGGTTGACTATGTTTCTTATCTAAATAAAAATTCGCACCAGAGGACTTTTTTCCGACCTGAAAAAATACAAATTTCTTTTACCATGCTCAATAGAATCAGAAAATTGTCGATCTCTAATTAATTAGGGATTCCACACTAAGAAAGGGGGTACTTAAAAGATGATGATGTGCTCAAAGGAGGGATTAGGAATCAGCCTCAACTTGGCAATAGTGAAAAAGTAGAGGAGAACTCGGAAAAAGTCTATCTGTTTCCTTGGGTCAACAAAAGAACAAAACTGGTTTGGTTAAATGAACCGAACAGGTTTCTTAGTACACATCTCCATTATCCATTAGTGGCATCTTTCTATAATTATGTGACGTGTTCGAGATGTAGCCATTGATCGTCCCGACGAGTAAGAAAACTGTATTACACACCGACAGGAACTGTAAGCCGGGCTTTAATAGTACTCCAGTGTCTTATCTCGGTTTCGCCCTTTTGTGTCTCGCATGAAACACACACGCTAATCTATTCAGCTGCTAACCCATCGATTTCTAACAATACATCATTGTTCTGATCAGCGATTCCAGATCGCGTCATCTCTTGGATGCCCATTTTGCCTCTTTGGTTTGGCGCGTTACTCGATAGAGCCATTGATCCTCCCGGCAGGACGAAAACCGGTGGATACTGGATAGGACCGATAGGATGGAAGTCAGCAAGGTCCACGAGAGTTGGAGAGTTCTCTAGATTCTGATCGGGCGACACCCGTTATATGCTCGCGTTGCACTCGTTGCACTCGTGTAGTAGTCGTAGAGTTGACTCCGATATCGAGCGGGAGTCCCGGCAAAGGGGTTGCGCGCGCGCGCTCATCCGCTCGCTTCTACGACCTACCACCACCTCTGCAAGCGAGAGGGCAGGGTGGGTGTTTGCAAAAGAGGGAAAAAGATAGCCTCGCGAGCAGAAACTGAGAGAGGAAGAGACAGTCGACCACGGGTACGCGAGAAAGGAAGGAACGAACGGAAAGGAACGGAACAGGGTTGTTCCAGTGTGCAGCGGGCGGGCATCGCGGCGGGGGCGCCGTTCTGCTGCTCCTGTGGGACATATTGGGGTATATGCCATCCATATACCATTCATCGCAATTCAGTGACCGCGAGGAAGACGACGTGGTGGAGGCGTCAGAGAGTGACAGCAACCGTGACGTCCGCAACGAAGAGAACGAGGGACGACACGAAAAAGAGTTCCCGAGACGACGGGACGAAACGCAGAAACTCGTTCCCAGGAGACAGAAGAGAATGCGACCGCTACTTGTCTCGACGGCATGACCCGACCCTCAACTGGGCTTCCCTGAGGCGCGACCTCCGTACGACACCTTATGCAGGAGGTAAGAGAACGTCCTCGTCCTGCAGGGCCTTATCCTGCAGGTCCTCGTGGACGCGGAGTTTCCATCATGAGCGAAGACCGTGACCGGCTCTGGAGCCCAGCGCTGCTGGCGATCCTGCTGATGATAAGCATGGTCCCATCCGCCACGCTGGCCCATCGGCCCGCACCAAACACCCCGGTCCCGCTCCAGCAGAGCAGCTCCACTGCCAACTCCGACTACAATTTGACTGATAAATCCTACCAAGGGACTAACAACACCAACATAGAGGGATACAACAGCACCATCCATCACCATCATCATAGCAAAGTCGGCGGGAATATGACCGAGAAGGCACCACTTTTTCCAACGGATCTCTTCTCGCTAGAGGAACGACGTCATGGAGCTGTTATACTCCATATCCTTGGGGTTGTCTACATGTTCGTTGCATTGGCGATCGTCTGCGACGAGTTCTTCGTGCCGGCCCTCGATGTGATTATCGAGAAACTTGAGATCGCCGACGACGTGGCCGGTGCCACATTCATGGCAGCAGGGGGTTCCGCCCCTGAGCTATTTACCTCGATCATCGGAGTTTTCGTCTCGTTCGACGACGTGGGGATCGGTACCATCGTGGGCTCTGCCGTCTTTAATATTCTTTTTGTCATCGGCATGTGTGCTATTTTCTCGAGGACCGTACTCTCACTCACATGGTGGCCACTGTTTCGCGACTGCACCTTTTACAGCGCTAGCCTCCTCACCCTGATCTATTTCTTTCGCGATAACTATATACATTGGTATGAAGCTCTTGTGCTCTTCTGCTTCTACCTTCTTTACGTTACCTTCATGAAGTGGAATCACCCTATGGAGAAATTCGTCAAGAGGATACTCTATAGGAACAAGGTCACTAGGGTCAGGTCCACAGACCAGTTGATGCCCACGGTAAGACCTTTTCTCTCTTACCAAACATCCTTTGAATCACGACTCTCAAATATAAACTGGAAACTAAATTCCAATTTCGGAAATTAAAACGAGAAATTGAAAAAGGAAATTAAAGCACTGGGCTTGTTCCTATTCTGCTTCGATTATCAAGGATGATGGTCTTTCCTAATGAACGACTGATGCAGACTAGTTTTTGACTTCGTGGTCCAAATCATAATTATGATCTGCGTTCAGTTATCCACTTTGAATAAAAAACAAATTACTCTGAATTAAGTGTAAAGACAAAAAATCAAAGTCATCTTTAATTTGATTAGAAGTCAATTGATTGCTTTTTTTAGTCTCCTAATAAATATTTAAAGAAATTCTACCTCTGACATTGAAAAACAAATTACACTATTGAACAAAGAATCATTTTCAGTTTAAATTTCGCGACATAATTATTTCAAAATCGTGACGTTTTATTGTATATAGTCTCGAAAACAAAATTCTTTCGGAGGTTATGTTATTGATTTCCAGATAATTCTGGCGCGAAATTTGAAGTGCAAAATTATCTTCTTCGCTTTTAGAAATGGAGCTTCTTTAAAAATACTCATAGTTTGCTTTTTGTTTCTACTTTGATATGCAATAGAATTAAATGCGTTTTAGTCATCCAATAAATATTTCGAAAAAGAAAGGATACAAATTGAAGAACATTAACTACAAGAAGAGACAGTTATGCTTAGATGTTTATACAAAATTGATAACTATTGCATAATAAAATAAAAGTTAAAAATACTATATTACATTTACACATCATTTTATAACTGTGTGTAACAATGGCAAAAGATATTCTTCATATTTAAACAAAAATGTTTTGAAAAATCTGTATCTACATTTTCGCTTTATTTAGATTTTTTTCTTTACCATTTTTATGAGGAAAACCTCGCAAAAACTGCGTGGGAAATAATCTGCATAATGCCAAAGTGCGAAATATTTTACCCTGAATAGATAAAAATATAATATACTCCCGATAAATAATGTTAAGCTCTTATTGTGAAATAAATTATTAGTCGTAAAGTCGTTTTTGAAATACCCCGCACGCGTTTATCATGGAAATTGAGTCAATATAACCGGAACCCAATTTCCATAACAAACGTGCGGGGTCCTTTGTAAATATTTTCCTTAAGTCAGAAGTAATAAAATGCCAGTTAACACTTTAAAAAAAATTTGGTTGTCATATAAAAAATATTTTTTTACGGTTGTCGATTTCAATTCGTCAAATGTTGATTTTTTGCCCTGATATTTAAATCTAGATATTTTAACATACCGTAAAATGGGGTAAAGTCGCTCATGTAGGATAAAGTTTGACAGCTCTACTAATTAAAACAATCGTTAATCTTTTATTTTTTGCCGTAGGAAATTTGATATTGAGTTTTAAAATATAAATTAGGAGGTGAGCAAATTTACCCTACATGAGCGAATTTACCCCGTTCTGTGGTGATGAAAAATTATCCTTCACTGCAAAATATTTTTTTCATTTTCTTATTTGTGGATAGGGTATTTTTAGTAGTTAAAAATAATGTTTCATCTTCCTTAAAACTTTTTGAACGTGTCTTGACTTGAAATAAAAAGTATTTTTCTTCTTAAATATGTAAAATGATTCTAGAAAATGCAAAATTATATAATCTCAGTCTTGGAGTCGAATGGATTAATAAAAAATATAACCAACTTGTATGAAACTTAGTCAATAAAATTTAAAAAAAAAGTGAATTGCAACTTGAGGCAAGTTTATTGGTATTTTTTTCTTCCTTTTTCAAATCTTTATCGAATTAGCTTCAACAGAAAAATTTTTATCGCTTATTATTAGAAGATTTCTGACGTAAATTAAAAAATTGGCTGAATACATTTATTTGAAACAACACTAAAAGTTCGAAAATTATTTTTTTGACATTTACAATTTGTCTTGAACAATATTGACTCCAATTAAATTGTTTAATATAAACTGATCCTCTCCGAGGATAGATATTTCGTTAAATTGACACATTATAATAAATATTTACAAAAGGTTTTTTCATAAGTTGACACTTTTAAAAACATAAAGGATTTTAATATTCGATAAGGATTAATATATTGTTATTATATTTATTATTATATTATATTTATATTTTCGATATAGGTATTAATAATTTAGGTCTAAATGCCTCCTCCATGTTACACTAAATGCTTCATTAGAATTAGTAATCGATATCAAAGTTCCTATTGGAGAACCACCTTCCATTGTTCTGCATTCTACTTCCATTCGAAGAGTTCATTTCCAAAGTGTCATGAATCAGATGTTAGATACGAAATCATGACAATATGCAACACGGAGTTATGCCTAAAAGTAATTACAATATGCATGCCATTGAATGGAACGGGTTCTCAATGATAAATTAATTTTCATTCAACTTCAAAATCAGATTTCGAATGAAGAATACTTATTAAAAAGCGTAGGTGAGACCACTCTACAGTAGATAGATAGATTTTAATATTTTAATACGTAGGACTATTATCTACTGAAGAGTGGTCTACCTACTCTTTTAAATTGAATAATTGCTTATTATGCATCGGAATTTAATTTGGCGAGTAAATCCTTTAGAGTCGTAATGATTTTTTGAGTTTTCTTCCTTTTTTATATAATGCTTTGGTTGGCAGATTCACTTTATTTACAGGGTTACAGACTAAGTAAATGTTGAATTGATAAATTCTCCGAATGCAAAGGCTTTGAATTAGATTATCTTCTTGACCTCCCTATGCATGAATAATTTGAGAGATTTGGTCCATGGGCGAATTATACTGAGCAGAAATCTAATCCGAATGTATTAGATTATAGCAAGTTATTTTAAATTATTTTGTTTGTAAAGATTTTTTTTAAGAGTTTTATTTTTAGAGTTTTATGTCAAGAGAGTTTCTCTTCAGTGTTTAAAATTAGTATTTTATGATAAAATCGTTTCAAAATAACTAGAGCCAAGTTTCATTGGACATAGGACAATATGACTTGAGGCCGAGAAATATAACGACTGTCGGAATGTCAAGTCTTAATTGCTCATAATGTATGAGCTGCGAACTCCGTCACGTCGTATTTTATTTCATAGTTACTGAAAATCTGGGACACTGTGAATATCATCTACTTGCAAAACTATTCAGAATTTCATGAATTATTTTCCACTTCGTTTTATTCAGCTAAATCGGTTCTAAGTTTGAAGTTGATAAAAAAAAGCCTGAAAAATGTGCTGAAAACCGTTTTAAATAAGTTTCGTCAACAAATTGATGAAGAATATATTCTTCGGATAATTTTGCTCAATATACGTGAACATTTTTTATTTTAATATAAATTTGTATGAATCCTTTGAATGCAAATTTTTATTAAACTTTTTACATCTTTATCCTAATGAGAAGGTTTGAGTTTTAATTAAAATTTGGCTTCGTCAGTTTTCATCTAATTTTCACGTTTTGAGAACCCCTAAGTCAAAAAAAAAAAGATATCTGCCTGTTTGTAGTCTGTAGGCACGATAACTTTCGAAAGATTGATCAGATTGGATTGAGGTTTTGCACTCGCTTTTAAAGCATATAGAAAGAAAGAAAAAGTTCATTAACCAGGCATTTTTAACCAACAGTTCTGGTTTTATCCACCGAAAAAGATTTTTAAGAAATCATAAATGCCATTTTCCATGAAAACTATACGAGATATGAAAAAAATGTTAAAAAACAAAACTGGTCATCTTAAAAAGATGAACGAATTTCCTGGAGACCATTTTTTTATAAGACACATATTTTTCGTTTTAATCGTGAAAAATATTATTAAAAATAAAAAATTCCATTTTTCGGTAAAACTATGCAAGATGCGAAAAAAAATATAGAGACAAAAATTGATCATCCAAAAAAGATCTACAAATTTGTTTTTGATTATTTTTTATAGGACGCGTAGTTTTTGTTTCAATCGTAAAAAATATCATTAAAATAAAAAGAAATGTTGGAAAACCAACAATAGATTTGAAAAAAATGAATAGGCAATAGTTGTTCACCCAAAAGAGATCTATACTTTGTTATAAATAACTTTTTGATAGGACATGTAGTTTTTGTTTTATTCGTAAAAAATAACATAAAAAATTGGAAATACGGCACAAGATGCGAAAAAAATGAATAGACAATAGTTGTTCACACAAAAGAAATATACAAATTTATTATACATTTTTTTTATAAGACGCGAAGTTTTTGTTTAAATCGTAAAAAGTTACATTACAAATAAACAAATTAAATTTTTGGAAAAGAGACACAAGGTACAATAAAATGTTTAATAACTAAATTATTTGCCTCAATTAGAGATAAAAATTTGCTTTTGACCTTTTTTCTCACGAGACACGTGATGAGAATGTAATCGTAAAGCAAAGGAGAATTCACAATGACCGAGCGAGATAAATATATTATTGAGCGCGAAGCGCACGATTCAACAGGCGCGCGTCATTGTCACGCTCAGACTTACGAGCGATGAGAATATGCCCGCGCAGCAGGCAGATTTTCAAAAATAAATCCACTTACTGAAATTGCGAGTGGTTTTATGTAAACATTTCAAGAATACAGGACAAAATTTGTTGGGAAATGTGTAGCTTCAATGTTACGTGGGCATTTTTCAAGCAATTATCTTAATTTTTTAAACTGAAAGAATATGCAGCATAAATAATTTTATCAAAAAGCAAAGAAGATCTAGAAAGGATTGTATGTCTGCGTGTTTATTCATTCTATTATTTTTATCTTCTCACCATGAAGAACGATTTTTACGAAGGTGTCTGTCTGTGGTCTGTAGTCTGTAGGCATGATAACTTTCGAAAGACTGATCAGATTGGAGTGAGCTTTGGCACACGTTTTTGAAGCATATAAAAAGAAATAAGAATAAGTTCGTTAATCAGCAATTTTTGACTAACGGTGCCTTAATTAAAACATGCCACAGGAGCATGTAGATGTGATGGTTTTATGACCTTAAATAAATTATCATTCAATCGTCTTTAATTAAGCGGAATGTATCTTCATTCTTTTTCAATATTAAGTATATATGAAGGCCAATAATCCGCTTTTAACTGATACATAACAAATGAATTTTAATTAAATTTGAGGAAGAAATGGGGCATTTATGAACAGGAAATTAGAGCAGTTTCAAATTTTCCTTTAAATGTTTAATTTGAGTGGAAAGGCTGATCAAAATGGAAAGTTTGCACTGATTACCTACTCTTTCTTATTGGTATTGATTAAATATTTGATGACAGGTCTAAAACAGCATTTCATGAAAGACAGTATTTCATAGAAAATTTTATATAAATTCAGTAAGCTTTTCGTGCTATAGAGGGTAAGAAACCGAAACTTAATAAGTACACTTTAAGAAAACATCCGATACGCACGATGTACAAGACTCTTAGGTATACTCTGCAGCATCAAATAGAGGGTGGCTCTATAGTTTTGACTCTTTTTAGTCAAAATACTGAATCTCTCTCAGAGTCTTAAATAATATATCATTATTAATTATGCACATTTATTAAAAATATTTAATAACTACTTTTCATATAGTAAAACATAGTCAAAATAAAAAAAAACGCTAACTGAACAAATAAAACTAATTAATAAGTAATCATTATTCTCTGAATTAATTAAGTTATTAGCCACGGTTGTAAATTCGAAATGACCAGAGACAAAAATTATGTATTTTCTCATGAATTTAACCAATGTAAGAGTCTTCTCTAATTTTGTTTTAACGTCTGCGATTTGCATTCTGTGGACGAATTATAGTGCGGCTGCACCACAACCTAATTTACATTAGCATCGAGATAAATTCCAACTCGTGATAAATTCACAAAACGTTACAATAACACTGGAATTTCGTTTCTGATTGTAAATTCAACCGAAAACTAGAGCGTAAAAGCTTTTCAGAATCTTCTTCATCAAATATAATTGCTTTTATACAGATCTATTTTGAATTTTATTATTTTGACTGATATTTATTTTATTATTTACATATATTTAATTCAATGTGTTTATATAAAAAAAGACAATTTCAACTCGCAAGTTTTCAAGAAGATAATCATTTTTTAATCAAAGCCTTTTAACAATAAATAATTGAAATGTAACTGTTTGGAATGTAATCAAGTGTTAAAAATTCCAAATGTTTAGTTGAAAAATTCCAACGTTTCAAGGCTTTTGAATTGAATAATGATTAAGCTGAACGAAAAATTCGATCATATGAATAATCTTCCGCATGCGAGGAACTTATGACCATTTTAGACAATGACATTTTCAAAAACAAAAAAACGTTCAAACCACCTAAAATATTTGGTTTAAATTAAGGTTAACACAAGAGATTATGAAAATATAAAAACTAAGAGATCAAGGAATACATTTGTCATGGATATGAATTTTTCACGTTGATAAAGGTCACGTGACAAGACATGCGATAGATATGCAGAACTGATAATATATTTCAAAATATGGGAAAAATGACTATTTTCACGATTTATTTGATTTTGACTTCCGCGTTTCAAAACATCTCATTTCATAGTGAGCTAAATTAATATGGAGACACTTTTGGTGCTTTTTTATTTATAATTTTTGAACGAACTTGTCTAAAATGTTGAAACTTTACTAAGTTGTGCTTTGATATAAGTAATTTACTGAAGGAATTTTAGAAAAAAGTTAGTATTCAAAGAAAACGTGGAAAGTGACTGGGAGTTGAAGTAGTGATCTTTTTGGCAGTAACCCATATAGATTTTCAGTGTAATATTGTACATAAATTAGAAAACTGAGAATCAGGAATTCCAAAAGATGTAACGAATTTTAAGGTAAATATAGAAAAGATGAATGTTTAATTATGATTATGTGCCTCTAATTCTGTAAAAGACGAAAAAGTTCAGAAGCATTGTTGATACTTCCCACGAATTATACATTTATAGAACTTTATTGAAATCTTGTTTACAGTGGATTCACCGTGTTTATTTTATGTCTATAATCAATAGTAGAATTGAGCGACAGCAGTCCTACATTTTTAATTTGTGCAGAACATGTTCAATTGTTCATTTGCTGTACACGCATAAGGTAACTGATGTGTTGTCTGTGGTTTTTAAAACGTAAGAAGAAAAAAACCTACTACCTATTTAGCCACGGAAAGAATCTTCATAATACGAAATTCTAAAATATTTGTCACTTTTACGGCAAGAATTTTAAGAAAGCTACAAATTGAAGGTATTAAATATAGTAAATTAGTTAATTTTCGAATATGTGTCAGTATTAAATTATTGATTTTGAATGATCCGTTCTGACATCTTTTAATTTGAAGTGCCGCTAATTAATAATTGTTTAATTTTAAATCATAAATTCATAAATGTTTTATTTTGAAGTTTTGAAAGCCTTCAATTTTAAGTTTTACAACATAGTGAAGGGTTAAGATTTTATATTGTACAATTTTAAGAATTTCAAATTTAAAAATATTTACTTTTGAAGGTATTGAGTTGGCATTGCACATTGTTCAACTTTTCAATTAATAAATTTATTAATTCTATGTTTTGAATGGTCAATCAGGTCTAAAAATATTCATTTGTTGTACAGTGTGTGTGTGTATGTTTGTGAACGGTACTCTTTTAATGATAACTTGAAAATAAGTTGAGCTACGGTTTTTAATTATTGTTGTCCTAAACAATGTCCGTTCTTGATTAACGAATTAGATAAAAATATATTTTTTCAATTCAATATTTCTCTTAAAAATTGTTTTAGATTTTTTTCAATTTCTATTATATATTTAAAAAAATTGTACGTAGACTTTAATGGAATATGTCCTTTTTCAATGAAAATGTTGAGGTTGATTCATTAAATATCGTGAGAATAACAAGAAATAAAGTTGAAAAATTCGAAATTGTTCAAAATTTTCATCACAGTA
Organism: Andricus curvator; assembly: GCA_932195095.1. Classification (NCBI taxonomy): domain Eukaryota; kingdom Metazoa; phylum Arthropoda; class Insecta; order Hymenoptera; family Cynipidae; genus Andricus; species Andricus curvator. Next base: position 129,060 of record CAKNYM010048492.1, read on the forward strand.
TTGGTAGTAACACAAACTCGTCGTGATATTTAGTTGATATGATTCAATAGAATGTTTATAGCTTCCTCTGTTCAAAAATGTTCAACTTCAAGAATTTTTGAAGTTTTTAAGTTTTCTTGTATAAGTAAATTTTTTTTAAATATTAAGAATATAGCAACATCATACGTACCAAATTTGTCAATTTTTACAAGATAAATCGATTAATGTATTCAAAAACACTCTATGACCCAATGAAGTTATGAAATGTACAGAACGTTGATTTTTTTTAAACGTTTGTAAGAGAATAACTTTCTTAATTTTGGGAATATAGCAATATAGTAAGTAACAGATTTATTCTTTTTGATGAGAAAAATCTATGGGTGTATTTAACAGGGCTGTATGACTAAATAAAATTACGATAAATACATATTTGTGAATTAATTTAGCGTTTATAAGAAAAAAATTCTCAAAATTTTGAAATACCAGCAATATTTTAAACATTAAATTCATTCGTTTTAATTATATGAATCTATCAAACTATATGAAAGCCTTATGAACAATAAAGAGTATACAATAATAATAAACAATGATGAACAATAAATAAATAATAATAAATCAGAGACTCCTGTTTTACAATCCAAAATCCCTTTTCTCAAACTACTTTGCAGAATAACAACAACAAAAAGTATTAAAACAATTAAAATTATTACAATAAGTAAATTTATCCTGCGATTATTTTAATATTATTTAGAATTTGAAGTATGCACGCACTCAGAATTCAAAATATTTTAATTCTAAAGGCTATAGTTATTCCAAAATAGATTAATTGAAGATATAGTATCTGATATTATTACATTTCTAACAACATTAATTTTCAATTATTGTTCAATTTTTTACCTTCTAATTTTGAAGATATACAATCTCGAACGTTTCAATTTTAAGCATTTTGAATTGTCAATTTTAACATTCATTGATTCTGGAACCATTTAACACCACAAGAATATCTTTTTTTTTTTATAAAAGCAAAATGAGAGCATGTTTATTCGATTCAAGCTAAGGAATTTTCAGGTTCAACTTATTCAAATTTTTCTACAAAAGTGTGTGCACTTAACTCAATCAAAAAAACATGTTTTTTGTACATTTTCAAAAAATTCTGATTTGAAAAAAATTTGTTCGACAATTTAAATACGCGAAATAAATACGTCAAATACGCGAAGCAAAAAGAAGACTTATGTGTTTGTAAATTTTTCTTTTTTTTTTCATCATATACCATTGTTAATTTTGGTAGAATGGTCATATCGGCATAATTTTTTTTCAATGCAGGTAATCATAGTCATAGTCACATAGGAAAATTAAGATTCGCAACTCTTTAGCACAACCGCCTACAGCCACAAAAATTACGAAAATGTTATACTGAAAAAATCGATTTTGTAAGGTTGAGTAAGATCACACCTTTACATCTTTCCCAGCAGCCTAACACACCAGTAACTCTTTTCCAGTAGCCTTTCTTTCCATTATATGAAAAGTAAAAATACAATCATATCCCCTTTCCAGTAACCTTTCTTTTCATTATGTAAAAAGTGAATATACAATCATATCACATTGTAAGTAATGGAAAAAAGTGTAGGCGTGAGTGGAAACACAGCTCTACCCCTTATCCCATGGCCTAACATACCCTTACCCCTTTTTCAGTAGCCTAATACACCATCACCCCTTTCTAGTGGCCCAATATACCGTTACCCCTTTTCCCGTAGCCTTTATTTTCATTATGCAAAAAGTGAAAATACAACCATATCCCATTTTCAGTAACCTTTCGTTTTATTATGTGAAAAGTGAAAATTCAACCGTATTACCCTTACCCCATTTCCAGTAGCTTAATACATCCTTACCCTTTTTTCAGTAGCATAATACACGCTTACCACTTTTTCAGCCTTTCTATTCATTACGTAAAAAGTGAGAATACAACAATATCCAACAACGTTTCTTTTCATTGTGTGAAAAATGAAATACAACCATATTCCATTCCCAGTAGTCCCTTTTCTTCCCGAAGGGTAGACAAAAATTGAAATTCTAGGGGGTAGCATTATTGTTGAAGGTCCCTTGAAATTAATTATGAAATTTGGAAATTCGTATACATAATAATAAATTATAATAGTAATAGTAAAATACATACAAATGATTATAAATCGAAAGCACTGATATTTATTCTGCACGTATGTAAATCATGTGCACAGAAAGGTATGAAATAAAAAAATTATTAAAAAAAGGTCGAATACGCTAGAAATCAAAACGTCACTCTAATGTAGAAAGCAAGATCTAAAAATCATATCTTTAAATGGAAAGGGGCGGGAGAACATTCATAATAACATGTATAAGAAATAATTATTTTTTATTTTAATATCATATAAACATAACACTGTCGATTACGAAAATTGGTTTTATTTTATTTTTGTCAAATATTTTCAATTGCAACATTTTATTCTGAAATTGAAAAAATCATCAATTTTATTATTAAATTTCACTGCTATACCAATAATGTAAAAAATCTTGTTTTCTACATTGGAGTGACGTTTTGATGCCTACCGTATTCGACCTTTTTTTTAAATAAGTTTTTATTGAGACAATGAGAACATGTTTTTGTATTTTCAAAAATTTGAATCTTCAAATCCAAAATACGAACGCAATATATTATTCCATCGTAAAAATGTATTTCAGGCGAAAAGTTGGTATGAGTGAGAAACTTTTTGGGAGTATTAAAATTCAATCAGGAAAAAGTTGGAGAACGGCCTAGTCCCCGTCTCGCCTCGGTTATTTGTAGGAAAAGCTAGACGACTAGACACTTTAAAAACCGAATGCATTTTGAAACGTCAAATGTCACTCTAGACATAAAATGTTATTATATATCTGTGCAATTATAATAACAAGAATAAGAGTAATTGGTCATATGACAAAGAATATGAAATGTTTATTGTGATAACTTTAGTGAGAACATAGATGATGGTATTTAAATTTTAATCCACTGCATTTGCAAGATTAAAGATGATATTCTTCAAGTGCTTTTAGCGCACAAAGGACTTTCATAATATTCTCTACGAGCATTCGAAATCACAGTTTTATTCCTAGAATGTGATATTGCTTGAATGTCATCTGGGAATCATTAATATTTGTATTCATGTATAAATAATTTTGCAAATATTTGTTTTATAATTTTTTTAATTAGCGATAAATGGAAAATTTTTGAGACTTGAAAATATGAGGAATATAGAAGATAAGAATCAATTGAGGGATTTAGTTTTAAATACTTCTTGACAGTGTTGAATGATATTTCACGGTTTCCCCAGGGATTTCGTTTCAGCGTCAAATTTGTTTTAATGCGCGTTGAATCCAATCACGGCTTAGAGTACATTATGAAATATTAAATACTGCACGGCTTACTTTTATCGGTTATATTTTCATCAGTAGGACTGTTCATTGGAGAATTTAAGGCTTTTCAAAATAAATTTAAATATATTTTTGTTGTAAGATAAATATTATTGCTTATACAATTATTTTCTCTTCTTTCATGATTTACTCTGAGAATAATATGCTTGATATTTTATTTATATTACATTTGAAAAAAAGCAGAAGCATAATTTTTTATCTTAGACAGCAAAACAACTTCTCTTAAGGCTTCTTCTTTTAGATCTTTGAAGTGTAGTAAAAGTGAAAAAAGAGAGAACAACATTTTGGACATATTTTGAAAAAATTGCTCTTGATTATTTTAATTTTTTTTTATGGCACAAGACTTTATTTTTCTTCAGAATAATCTTCTGTTTGTTTATCAAGAGTCTGATGTTCTTTTAACTTTCAGCAGAATCAGCAAGAACTTCTTTTCTTTAAAGTCTAAACCATCATTCATGTAGAATGTTTAGATTTCGTGACTGTAAAGACATTGAGGTCACTCCCTGCACTTTTTAGTCTTGATAAAACTCCTACTTGAAGTAAAGTTTTCTTTAGAGGACAGTGTTTACTTCACAAGAACCACACTTGTTGAAAATTATTTAATATTTCTATCAAAATATGACTCTTATTCATCATTATTTATACGATAAGGAACAAATCTTGATAATGGGGCTTTGTAAATTTTATATTATTATTTATCGATATTTTCATTTGCATTAAGTCTTGTGCTTAGAACTATTGCATAGCATGCATTGCATGCATTCGGATGTAAAGCAATATAAGTGAGACAGTACATTTTCTTCTTAAATGATTATCTTCAATTATAAATCTTAAAGAAATAATTACAAAATCTCCCAATATGCAAATGTTGCTTTTACTGAGAGGTATTTTTTCTACCCGAATATTGCTGATAAGAACTGAGAGAATGTAATTTAAAAATCAATATTTTTCCAGAGATAGAAATATGTGATTTGGCGGGTGATGTTTGTGATTAGAAATGACAAGACAACGGGAATTCGAGGAAATATAAAAGATAGAATTTTGGTATTTGCGGCACTGCAGTAGAACCTTTTGCTCATGGCTGAATCGATTCGACAGAGGCCCTTATAACTCTTAACCTCCTCAAGCGATACCACCAAGCAGGTCATGTTAGCCGTTCTAGTTTTCTTTGTACATACAATACGGGTAAGAGTGACAGCCACTGTTAAATTTGACCGTGGTGAAAAGCATCGAGAAGTATCATTTTCTGCGAACAATTTGCAGTCAACGTAAAATCGATTTAATTCATTCATGTGTGTTTCACATTGTACCTGGAACGCATTTCAAAATTAAGGTAGCGATTCGCTGAAATGGACACGATTGTCATAATTTTAAAGAAAGCTTTTTGGATTTGATTATTAATTCGATAAATTTCTGCTTCAGTGAAAATAAGGATTTAAATTTTCAATTATAATGGCCTAAATAAAATTACTTATTTTGTTAGATTAAGTTAGATAAGGTAAGATTTTTAACTATGTTTATTTACTATTTTCATTCTTTGAATAAGAAATTTTACGATTTTTAGCTTTGGAAATTAAAATTTGAGAACCATATCATTTTATTTAGTTCAGAGCGTTAAATCTTTTTTTAATCTCTGAATAAGTTCTTGTTCTTACAATATGTCAACAATCGCAAACACACATACAAAAAATCTTCCCTCCGCGCGGGCACAATCTCATCGCGCACTTCGCACTCAGCTTAGTTATCAGTATAATTCATATACTGCAACTTACTTGAAAATATGACTAAACTGTTAAAACCTCTACTTTGAAAGAGACCATTAAAATTGTTTTAATTATAGATTAAAAAGAAATTTAATTCACTTGAGGCTCTATCGACCTTAATGAACACATTCTCATTACAATACTCGCGCTTCGCGCTCGATTATATATGTATATATATATATATATATATATAATTTTTTAATAAATTATATAATGACAACAATTTATTGTATATGTATATACCTCCGCGTAAACATTATCTGACCTAGTTTTGGCTTAATCTTCATTAAAATGACTCTTAATTACTTTTATGAGAATAATATAGTATCATAGTCTTTAATTTAATATTTAATTGGTATAAAACAAGAACTGTCATTCATTAAATTATTTTATAAATATGCAATAATCAATATTCTAGTTATTATAAGTTTTCCTGTAAAGAATTCGATTGTTTACGTCTTTTTAAAAGTAACCATTTTTCTACATTTCTGTTCGTATCTTGCATCGTTTGGCTGAAAATTTGAACTTTCGATTTGCCAAAGGCAGTTTTGATACATAAAATAAAAACCGTAAGCTCTATCCGAAAAAGATTAAGGACGATTTATTGTAAGTCTTCTTAAAAACATTTTTTTTTTGCTTTTTCACGATTGAAACAAAAAACATACCTCTTATCGAAAAATAGTCTCAAGCAAATGCGTAGAACATTTCGAAATGAAGAATTTTTCTTGATAACGTTTTCTTGTATACGTCTGATAAAAAAATCATCCCAAGTCAATTTGTAGATCTTTTTGAGATAAATAATTGTTCATCTCAAAATTTTTTTCGGTGTGGCAAAGCTCAATACACTCTTATCAGTCTTTCGAAAGTTATGGTGCCTAAAGACTACAGCCATATTACAGACTGCAGATAGACAAACACCTCCGTGAAAAACAATTTTTTCTGACTCAGGGTGTCTCAAAACGTGGATATTTGATGAAAACCGAGAAAGACGAATTTTACATAGAATTCTTGTTAGGTTGAGAATGTAAAAACTGGAGGTTGAACGTAATACTAGGGTACGGGTAAAGTCCGTCTGAGTAATTGATAGAGGGGTAAACTCGCTGGAGTTCGAAAGGCGGTGATTTATGTCAGGAACTTCGAGAAATTACCGGTAATTTACCGGTAAGTTCTCGAGCGACTTCTGGAAATTTACCGGATTATTTTCTTTAGATTTTGTTTGTTAATTTCTGGAAATAGGCGTGTTACGCTCAACATTCTTTAAGAAAAACAACATAAAAAATAAATTAAAAAAATAACTTTCTTGTAAATTCTCGTACATTCGGTAACTTACCCGAAAGTTGCTTTGTTACCTTTTCCAATTTTATGTTAACGAGAATATGAACATATTTTATGAAAACAAGAAAAACGAGAAAAGCGCGTGCTTACCCATTTATCAATTACCCAGCCGGACATTATCCCGTACCAAAACTGACTTTACCCAGCTTTAACAATTACCTATAACATTTCGTAGGGGGCTTCCATGAACCACAAGGCCCACTTTTGATCACTTGTTCTCCCCCCCTCCTCACCCACTCCCTCCTCCATGTATTGCATCGTGGCATTCTTGTCGACTGCCCCCCAGGATGCTAAGTGGTTTATAGAAGGCCCCTAATTGACAATTCATGTAGTTTGTTGAAAATTACTTTTTTTTTGGTAAAAATTAATATTTATGGTTTAAAGATAAACGAATTGGGTTAAAATTGATTTATTTTGTGTTGTGATATTTTTTGACTTATTATTGTTTTCAGTAAACATTTTTCTGTTCTCTAGCCATGCGTTTTATTTTTTTTTACACCTAAGTGTAAACCCACGTGGCTCGGATTCGGAACCACCCTCCCCCCGTGTAGCCCAACGTGGCCTTTCGTAGACCCCCCCCTAAAGAAACCACGTGGTTTATGGAAGGCCCCTTATCCTAATTTTTTCTGCGCGATTATTAAGTTGTCCATTTAGATAGATGGAATTGTGTAAGGCTTCTTTTACGATCACCGAAGTTAAGCTGCTCTTCGATCGGTCATATTTTAATAATAATATCCAGTGATGTTGAGTTTTAATCATTCTTCCACTCTTCCACGCAGAAAAAACTATGGTTTCAATTTTATTTCAGGTAATTTTCTTATAAACTCAAAACTGAATAACAATTGAATTGCTTTCAATATTCGTATTGCTTAATATGAACCAATTATGGTTCAGTTTTGTTTCAATACATTTTGAGGCCGTTTCTTTGTTCAGAATGAAACTTTATTTTTTTCTGTGCGCCATCTATATGTTTTATTATATTACAATTTTTTTAGCTTCTCATTTGTTATGGAATATTTTGAATATGTCTTTAAAAAATGTATGAATCTATTATTCTATTTAATTTTCTTCATATAGGCAGCTTCATCAAAACAGTTCAAACATAAAAAAAACTGTAGATCCTTCCTATTTTATTGTGTTTTTGCACCTGACAACTCGATCATTCAAATTGACAGTACATTCGCCGGCAGTATCCATGGAATGTCTCTTGAAAATCGAGAAAACGTCAGTTACACGAGGTGCTTTTATGAATCCATATTTTTCGTTATGCATTCAAATACCGTTTACGCCTAATATTCACTCACGTTTATCTTTTAGTACAAAACAAAAGTACATCCATGAACTTTATAATGTTATTCCCTAAATAATATATTTGCACATCACATGGTAATTCCATTAAACGAAAGTTTCATTGTTCTAATATCTGTATTATATTCAAAAATTTGAAAAAATGTTCAAACAATATAAATTAATAAAATTAAAGTACATTTACCCAGGTGAGAAGATTATAATACAGAATATTGGGTAGCAACAGTTGTTCTTAGTCCAATTCGTATATTTTTATAATACATAGATCAATTGAATTTACATACTTTTCATAAGAAAATTAACTTCCATTTTCAAAAACGAAATCTAACCTTTTTTTAAAGTAGTTATTGAATTTCGTGATTTATGATTCTATAGCGTAATACCTATTTCAATATTTGTGAGGAACTAGAGCATTTCAGATTTGTAAGTCTACTCGTATCTAAAATCAAGACTGTCTTGGGCTTGGGAACATTTTCAGATACTTTTTTCGTATCATGACGTCAAGCGTCTTAATGGTAATTTATAGGAGTACAAAGATTTAAACTTTCAGTGAACCATACTATATGGTAGTTTTTACAAAATACACTGACTGGTTGTGTAATTCAATAGCGAGTGGGCTGCTAATCTTCTGATATTGCACCCCCTCGATATCCACTGAACTCGATATTGCGAATACAATATCAGAAGTGGACGATACTTAGATCCACTGAACTCTTTTTGCCCCCTAAAAACAATATTTTGATAACAATATTGTGCTTTTGTATTTTGGATTACAGCATATCATAAGAAACATATTATAAGTATACACTGGGAAAACTGGTTTGTAGGGACAACAAAAAAGTTTCGTTCGTAATTGTACAATCAGATTTGTTTGCCCCAACACAATTTTGGTTTTATCTCAAAAGAAAAAAAATTAGTTTTGTTCAATCGAAAAAACAATTTTACCGTACAAATACCAACAAAACTTTTTTATTGTCGCAATAAACCAGCTGTCTCAATGGACCTAATTCTAAATTTTTCTTTGGGGAATAGTAAACATGATAGAGACAAAACTGGGGATGTTCCAGAAAAGCTGGAGAAATGAAATTTTAAGGGCAGAAAACAGGAATCTTTCGGAATTTTTAATATCTTAAGCGAATAAAACAGGGGTCTTTAACCCCTTCACAGTCAGACGAAAAAGAACATATCGTGCCAAAAATGTTTTCGAGACAAAACACTTCAGAATCACGTGACATTTGCAGGGACATGAATTATTAAAAATGTTCGGACCTTGATCAAATCAGTCATACTTAGATTTTTGGGATCGCTTAATCGAAATCTGGTATTGGATTTTCAAAATTCAAAATAGCGGATCCAATATGGCGGACATGAATTATTACAAATGTTTGGATATTGATAAAATTGGTGAAACTTAGGTTTTAGGGTCGCTGATTTCAATTCTGATGTTGGGTTTTTATAATTCAAAATGGCGGACATGAATTATTAAAAATGTTCGAATCTTGGTAAGATTGGTGATACTTATGTTTCTGGGGTCGCTGAATCAAAATCTGATGCTCGATTTAAAAAATGAAAAATCGCGGATCCAATATGGCGCACCAAAATTATCAAAAATGTTTAGAACTTGATCGGATTGTTCATATTTGCCGTCAATAAGTAGAAATAACATCGCGTATGATCATTACATGCAATTCCAATAAGCGTATAAGAACTATTCACTCTGTAACGTACCCTAATGCTACCATGCTTATAATTTGTTTACCTAAAATTGTTATGCCACGTTGGATATATTCTATTTTTAGTTTAATAACTTCAGAAACATAAATATGGATAATCCGATAAAGTTCTAAATATTTCTGATAATTTTGGTCCGCCACATTGGATCCGCTATTTTGAATTTCAAAAATATAACACCTGATTTTAATTCAGCGACCACAAAAGCCTAAGTAGCACCCATTCTATCAAGGCCAAACTATTTTTAATAATTTATGTTCACAATATTGGACCCGCCATTTTTTATTTTGAAAATCCAACATCAGTTTTGAATTCAGCGACCCCAAAAACTTGAGTATCATCAATTTTATCAAGGTACGAACATTTTTAATCTTTCTTTTCTTATGGGTAGGAAAGGCGGATGCTCCGGAAGAGCTAGGGGAATGAAACTATTTCGGATACCTTCGGACTTCAAATGCAACATTTCTAAACCAGAAAATTGTAGGTCTCGGAGTTAGGGCATTTTCGTATTTTTGTATTTGTCCATAGTTTAAGATTAGGGTGTTTTCTGGAAGACTTAGGTGGTTGATACTTTTTTGGCATCATTTTGGCACCAAGCGATCCTATTATTTATCAACAGTAAAATTGTAGGTCAAGAAGTTGCATCATTTTTAATGACTTACTCAATTCCGAGGGGTGGAATGGGGTGCGTTCCGGAAGATGCAGGGGGTGATACTTTTACAGCATAATTTTTGCATTATATGATCCTATTATCAACAGTAAAATTTTAGGTCTGGAAGTTAGTTAATTTTTTATGATTTTTTTAATTCTTAGGGGTTGCATAGGAGTGTGTTCTGGTCGAGGTAGGGGCATTATTTTTTTTATAATGCCTTTTAGTCATTATGTTGGCACTAAAAAATCCTATTATCAAGAGTAACATTTTAGGTCTGGAAGTTAGGTGAGTTTTTATGTTTTTTCCAATATTAGGGGTTGAAATAGGTTGTGCTGTAGGAGTGCTAGGAGGAGTGAGGGTGAAACTTTTTTAAATATCTTTGGAAGTTGAATGGAGCCATTCCTAACATTAAAGTTTCAAGTCTCGCGCGAAAAAATTTTATTTCTTGATTCGTTTTTTGTAAACATTGCATACTTCAGTGTGATAAGAAAGTGTAGGTATCTATCTGTCATGTTAGATTCGCCCACTATACATACATACATTGATTAGCAGTTCGAACTCGAAAGTTCATTGCCTCAATACCCGATTTTTTTAATTATTTTTGTTTTATTCGCCCACTATTATTATTATTATTATAGATTAGCAGTTCGAACTCGAAAGTT
>CAKNYM010048493.1:0-18772 GCA_932195095.1 Andricus curvator
GCCACGCTTGACCCATGCTTGAGCCATGCAAACTTTTTCACGCGGGTCTGTTAATCACTTACGATGTGTAAGCAGTTTTTGGTTTTACTGGTTACTATTTTTACGTAAGGCGAACCAAACTTATCTCATTTATGCTTTGGAATATCGAAAAAGTTCTAACATGTGGCGGAAGGAAGTGAAAAATGAACAATAACATATTCCATCCCGAGTTGCTTAACAATGCGAAATGCGTAATTTGAATTTAAATTTAAAAATCACATAATACTGCGAGCAAAAAACTTTAAGTATGCGAATATTAGTAAATTTCTTGCCATTAAATTTGCTTCGTGAATGCAGAGTAGTTCTCTGCAATATAAGCTAGTTGAAAATAAATTAATTTGGTAACATAGTTTTATGTTTCTACTAATGTGGTAACTATCTTAACCTATTATTGTTTTTCATAATGTAATGAGATTGGATAAAAAACGAAGGCAGAACGAGGGAATAATTTTTCGGTAACTCGGATCGCGTGCACGTCAAGGTTCATTCATTGATTGGAGTATTTCTGCTGTATGCGTGCAGCATTGCAAAGACGTCACAGGTCGACCTCGCTGTATGATTTGCAACTGGTCATTAAAGTAATACTGTAAGACGCAGATTACAACAACGTTTAAGGTTGCTTTGCGCCCTTGGACATGACACAAGTATTACCGATTACTGAGTTTACCTGTTGAAGCATCCTTAAAATTTGTCTTCTCTTTTTGTGAAAATGTATCCATAATGTACAAAAAGTTTTATTCTATACTAAAAATAAGATTTTATTACGCTGGAAAATATTTGATTAGTAATTCAAAAAAATGTTCTTGTAGTAGAAATAATGTAATTTTTTTATAAGAAGTTTGGGCAGGGTCCAGCACGTTTTTTCAATATATTTTACTGAACAAAGGAAATTAAACGTCAGACATGTACCTTTCAAAAAAAAATTATTAGAATAATCCGATGCAAAAAGGAATGCTCACATTTTTATGTGTGTGGTCACAAACATATGTATTTAATAAAAGAGTACAGAAATTTTAAAAACGTGAAATTTACTTATTTTTACTAGTTAAAACAATTCACTGTACAAGCTTATAGTCTTCGGATAATCGATGCACTTCGTTTTCATCTAGACATTATATGTTAAAGGTTGATATTTTGTTGATCCAATAGAACATTTTTGATACTCCAGTAATGATTTTCATTGAATTAACTAAATTTTGTCAAAGATTCCGTCAAATGGAGTGAATTAAAACCACTGTACCCTTGCAGAACTAGCTAGGGGTAATTTTGTAATTTTCCTATATCAGTGTTGACAATTTTTTAAAATATGCCTTCCATAATTGGGTGCTATCGAAAAGATAGATCAAAATTGTTCCAAGTTTCCTCAGCAAGTATAGTAATAATATTATACTATTGAAACTAAATGAAAATGCGTATACAAAATGCTATAATTGTTAGGGCATTTTATAACGAGTTACATTATGATAAAGATTAGAAGACTCAAATGTTGACATTCGCAACAAACCTTTTTTTCAGGATTAATAATTTTTTAATACAGCGCTCTCTTACAAGTAAACGATTTCGACAATAGATTCGTTAATATACGAACTATAGAGTTATTTATTTTTAAAGTCATGTTATGTGTATATACAATATATGAAGAATATTTATATAATAATAATATATATATATATATATATATATATGCAGAAGGCTGTCGTCCTTGGGTCGCTCCGTGCCCTCAGGGTGCACGAGACTTTTGCCGGATCACCGTATTGAATTCGTCGCAGACTGTAACCACCTATCTCACGGTCGTAAGTCGTGGTTACAGCTGAAATTTTACCGCGATTTCGCTGGGAGCGGGTGCAAGTTTTCAGATTAGCACCCGCTCGCGGCGAAATCGTGCGGTTGTCCTTATGACAAAGTTTTAACTATATATATGTATTCGCTGTGTTCGATATGAGTAGCAGATATATGAAAGCTTCTAGGTCATAATGTTAAAAAACGGTTTTTTTTTGTTTACAGTGATGAGACAACACGCCACCACTACTACTTGCAGTTGCGAGACAATGTTGTCAGACATGGCGGAGGGGTGGAAAGTTTGCACCCTCATCACCCCCTGCATGCAGCCTCAGTGTCTACGCCTCTGCTCGCCCTTGCGGGCCTTGCCATTCAGGCCGACCTTGGGGACTACTCCGAGGAACGTCACAGACCACATGCAGGAACTGTGGGCTACTGTAAACCCACTGATTATCTTCCGCCTCACGTGAGTCCATCACAAATTAATTTTTTCGTACACATTTATAGCATTTTTCTCTTTATTTTTTAGATTAATAATATTAACGCCTCCATTCCATACAGCTCCACGTCGCGTTTGGTCACTGTATAACTTCAGGTCCTATGTATGATTATAGGTCCTGAAGTTACGTACTCAAATTGTAAAGTTGCATTATTGAAGACTTAGTTATTTTTTTTAATGTATTCTCAAACTCAGCATGTATGGGAACCAGAAACTCCCGTATTTCATGGGCAGTTACGTTGTCCGATTACACCACCGAGGCTGCGATAAATCTTCTTGATCCTCTTATGGAATTTTCTAATTAGATACTTTTCATTATTTTAAATACTAGATTTCAACAGGAATTGAAGTTTTTTCAAAAGATTCATGCTTCAAAAAAAAAAAAAAAAATGAGAATAGTTGGAAACAAAAATGAAGGTCATGCGAAAATATTACTCTGTCTGTTCAACCAATTATATTATACATGATTGTCAATCTTGAATTTCAATTGCAGTACAGTATTTAAAATAATAAAAAGTCATTCAGTTTAAATGTCGATACGTGATGGCGTAATCAGATAACATATCCGTACATGAAATACAGGAGTTCCTGGTTTGAATGCTGTTGTGTTCCCACAAAATTTTTTTTTCATTCTCTCAAAAATTAGAATATTGGGACAAGTAGGGTTATAACAGGGTCAATCAATTTTCACGATATCTGTCCTGAACAATTGAACTCAACCATAATTAAAATTTGTAAGATATGTAAATAACTTGTACATTTTTAACGCTTTTAAATGTTTATAATTATATATGCAAGATCAGACCATTTTGGACGAATGGTCAATATACAGTATGGTATTTTGCCAATGAGTACCTATCGTAATAAAGTAAAAGGTTATTGATTAAAAAATTTCAGTTTTTTCTGTCTGCATTTCTTGCTTGAAAAACTGAAAAACGAACATATTCATCACAGAAAAAACTAAGAATAAAATTTGTTGCAGGAAATTTTTTAGAGCGATAAAGTTTTGTCCAGCCAACTTCGCGTCTTTCAAAATACATGTGTTTGTCATGGAAAAACAAAAGAAAGTTTAATCGATATTTGTGTAAAGTTTATCCTCTGAAGTTAATTTTTGTTGCAGAGAATCTTTCGTCGGAAATCGATGTAAAGTTTATCTTCTGTTTTTTCTGTGATGATATTAATTCAGTTTTTAAGAATTGTAACTCAACAATATCTAAATAGAAATATTATAAGTTCAGCAAAGTTATTAATGCATACAGTTATATTTTTTGTAATGATACGAAGTCAATAATAAGAAAAAAATTGGATACATGAAGTCAGTCAACATGCAACGTTTTTACGTCAGCTTGGTACATCAGTTTAACATCTCATAAAATAGTCTTCTTACTTTTGTAAATTTAATACTTTCATTGATGCCAATATTTGTACATTTCTGAATGTTGTTTAGGGCTGGGAACATTTGAAATAAAAAGATTTCAGTTTCGCGTGCTTGAAAGTGAAATTTTTCAGGATCGAAAAATTCAAATAAAAGTTCAATTTTGTATGTCTTTCAGTTTAAAATACAAGACAATTTTAAGTGATGCTCGTTTGTAGATGTTTTAATATTTAAGGCCAAAAATTCTGCTTTAATTAATTTCAATAGCTCTGGAATTGTTACAATTTTTAATGTTTTTTTTTTAAATTTTCTTTTAATTGTCTAATTTTGAAAACGTCCAATTACTATTACATTGTACATAATATTTTTACATTCTCATTCTAATGAGAAGGTATTGGTTTTATGTAAAATTTGACATAGTCGGTTTTCATCAAATCTCCACGTTTTGAGACCCCCTGAGCTAGAAAAAACGATTTTTACGAAGGTGTCTGTCTGTCTGTAGTCTGTCTGTCTGTCTGTAGCCACGATAACTTTCGAAAAAATGATCAGATTTGATTGAGCTTTGGCACACTTTTTTATGGCCGAAAAATAGAGAACAAGTTCGTTAACCAGCTATTTTGGATGAAAATCCAAAAAGTGAGCAAATTTTGAAAATTTTTGAGACCACTTTTTTTGAAGATTTGAAAATTCTATGTACGGTTATTAGTAGTACGCAAAATGACGAACAAAATATTCTTATGACTTTTCGTGATAAAAAAAAATTACTGGAGTTATAGCATTTTCAAAATTCCAAAAAACAAACGAAAATGAACATTTTAAGCCGAAAAACGCACGATATGAAAAAAAGTCAAGAGGAGAAAAACGTTGATTCCTCAACACCCTATAATATTTTCATAAAAACTTTTTGAATTTTTTGAAAAATAAAAAATTCAAATTTTGATCGCACAAAAAATTAATGAAAAATCAAAAAAGCCATTTTGCTGTCAAACTATGCAAGATACCAGAAAAGATCATCTCACCAAAATTGTGCACCTAAAAAAGATCTACAAATTTCTTATCATTCACCTTTTGATATGACGCGTAGTTTTTGTTTTATTCGTAAAAAACAGCATTGAAAATAGAAAAATCAAATTTTCAGACGAATATTACCAGCTACGAAAAAATGACCGAAACAAAATTTGTTCATCCAAGGAAGAGGTACAAATTTATTGTGACTCACGTTTCGATAGGATGCGTGGTTTTTTTTTATTCGTGAAAATAACATTGACAGTAAAAAAAATCAAATTTTTGAAAAAACAATGCAAGGTACGAAAACATATAAATGAACACAAATGGTGCATTCAAAAAAGACTTACAAACCCGTAATCAATTTTTGTGGTAAGAATATACTGAAAATGAAAAAATTAACTTTTTTGATAAACGGCACAAGCTAAAATAAAATGTTAACTAATAAAATTTGTCGCCTGAATTATATCATTACCTTTCATTTGAAATCAAATACAAATTTAGTAATTTGTATATGAAGAACATATAACACGAAACACAAAGTGCGCGTTCAGTGTATTTACCAAATCGCACGCCGTAAGTGCGCTCAAACTTTTTTGTTTCTATCATACGGTTCAAATGATTTTCAAATCAAATATCGAGCGCGAAGCGCGAGTGTCTGGATGAGAATGTGTTCCTTAAGGTCAATAGAACCTTGAGTAAATAAATTTCCTTTTCAGTCTAAAATAAAAACAAATTTAACAATCACTTAATATGTAGAGGTTTTGATAATTTTATAATATTTGCAAACAAACTTTTTCTTTTCATCGAAGTCGAACACGAAGTTCAAAAATCTAGAGGAGCCGAGCGTAAAGCGCGATGTAAATACGCCCGAGCGCGTAGCGCGAGGTGAATACATAATCGAGCGCGAAGCGCGAGATCCAACAGTCGCGCGCCCTAGGCGCGCTCAAACTTGCAAGCGCAGCGAGCCGCGCGCGAAGCGCACCATGAGAATGTGCCCGCGAAGCGGGCAGATTTTTAAAAATTTAAAAGTGATAAATTTTAATTTTAAATCTTTTGAATTCAGCAGAGTTCTGCTTTGAATACTTTCATTTATAGCTTCGTTCTGAATTTGTTTCTTAGATTTTTAGTTGCTACTCTGAAGTATTTATATTTAAGAACTTGAATATCAATAAGAAACCATCATGACTGCTGGTGTATGTATAATAATTGTCTTTGCCATAATAATATCTTTGTGCTTTTCAGATGTGCGTCGAATCAAATGTCCTTGGAGTGCTTTCGGCGCAACATAGGAATAATCGTGGCCTCTCTAGAGAAGAAGCAGAACTCCAATACATCCGGGAGGCGGTGCTCCTGGAGGCGCCGCTTAACGCACACCTCTACCGACTTCGCCGCAGCAAAAGTGAAGCAGGACCTGGACGAATCTTGCTGGCTATCTGCGCTCGCGGTGTGCGGGTCTACGCTGAGGAAGAGACGCCTAGAGTCTTCACCTGGAACAACATCGGAAAACTATGTTTTGACGTAAGTTCTAAAACAACGCTGCTTTTTCATGATAAAACCATGACATGATCAATTGAGCATAAAGCAGGCTAAAACTGTTTTTTGTATACACAAGTTTTGCTGTTTTAATATCTCGAAGTTCACAGATATCGGGTATCTTAATTTCACTTGGGATTTTTCTGTATGGGCCAACTGTGGGATAGTATTTAGATATTTTAAATAATCATTTAATTGTTCTATTTTTTCAGTCTTTGTAATTTTTTAGTACATAAGTGCAACTAGATATTTAGTTTGTAATCCAATCAAGGAGAGACTTTCAACATATAGTACATAAGAGTTGATCGGGTACAGAACCTTGAGGCACCCCTGATTTTACTTCGAGTTCCTCTGTTTTTGTATTGTTTACTTATAGGTTTTCTATTTTTAAAAAAAGATGTAATGAATTCTAGAGCTGTATCTTTCATACTAAATTTATTCAGTTTTTCAATAAGCATTTTATGACTCGATGTATCAAAGGCTTTTTTATATCAAAAAAAACTGCATCGGCTACCTCTTTTTTATCAATTGTTTTGAAAATATATTCTATAAAATCATTAATTGTAGGTTGTTACTTTGTTATTGAAAACCGTACCGTGAAAAAAACGTGTGTACTTAATTGGCTCAACTGTTAAAAATGTTTGTGATTTTACCACACTTTTACGAGGTTATGCAAGTTGAAAGTCTAGCAGATGAGTGACAATCTATTTTAGTAAGCTGAGAATTGTACCTTGCTGGTCTAGTGCGTAGCATATCCGACTTACAACTTCGGCCGGTGGGGTTGAATTCTTGCTGCCAGCTAACTTTATTTATTTTTTTAACTTTTTTCACCAACAATACAATACATACTACATATTAATAATAATACATACTACATATTACAATAACAGTATTTGAGAACTACAATATCACGTTATATTACGTTTCATAAATGAACTTCCAGTCCATTTATTGTAAATTTCCAACAGAAATTTTTAACAGTATAGGGGAGACCACTCTACAGTAGATAATCAATAATTCAAAATACTAATGGATGTTAAATAATTAATTTAATGTAATTAATAGTTAAGACACGATACGTGTTAATATACTAACTTTATAATTTATTATTTTACTTATATTTGTGCTTATAATTAAGGGTTATTTACTGCAGGATCATTATCTACTGTAGGGTGGTCTCCCCTATTTCTTTCTTTTGGTTCATCTGTCTCCCTGTTTAGTACTTTTAATCGGTGTATTTCATTTTCTTTTTTCCTGCTTTTTCATTATCCTTATTACCATTTGAAGTAATCCATTCATCCTTGCTGTCATGATTCTCTCGGAAATATGAGACCCGCTTCCTGACGGTGTGCAACTTCCGGTTACACTCTAGCCCACTCTCTGAAGATGAGCAAAAGATTATTTTTTTGCCGTATAGAAAGTTTCTTTATGACTTCAATTGTATTTTGGAGACATGATGAAATGATTTTTTATAGTTTGTTGCTTGTAAGCATGTAAGAAAATATTCAGGGACCATGTAACGAGGCTTCGCTCATTAACTTCTTGCTTTTTCAGCGCAAAAAGTTCGAGATTCGTGCGGTCGATCAGCCGGATAAGCTTACTCTCTACAGCGGATGCGATGACAAGAGCAAGCTTCTCCTGGGTCTCTGTAGGGACACACACCAGTTTTCCATGGCCATAGCACCTCGACTTAACGAGGCCAGGAGAAGGGAGGAGGAAGGTACGAACTAACAATTTTAAAATTTGTAACTAAAGTTTTGAAATTTTATAATAATGTGAAAGAACTCCTTAAAATCATTTTTGTAACTCGTGCACAAAAAGTCCCTCTTTTCCTGCTTGTATATTAGGGCGTGTCGAAAAAATTAAGTATTTTTCTTTCGTTTTTGGGTACGGCTAAAAAGTTTTTGGTGGGTGTCAAAATAACTCTCTAAGCCAAAGGCTCAAAAATGGATATTTCTAATCCAGATAAGTCGTATTAAAGGCATATTGTATCCACATATATGCCTGTTTAGTATATAACCAATGGAAAAATGTCCTGTGTTCGCGCGTTCGTGTTAAAGTGATATTGATAATATGCCCCAGATCCAAAAATTTTGGGGGACTTTTTTGCTTAATTTTACTCCCCCTACGACCCTCTAAAAGGAACCAGAGTTCTCGCGGGACAACCTGTATAGTACACATAAACTTACAACAATATTCTGTAGCAATGAAATATATATATACTTCAATAATTCACCGATCTGATTACAGAGCGAAAGGTGCTGAGGGATTGCTATATGTATCCTGCACGATGCAAGTTGAATATGACTGCCCGTGGTACACGTGGAGATCAGAGGATATCCGTAATCTCCACCACTTCTTCCAACACAACTTCAGGCATAGTAAGCGATCGTGTTCACAGCGAAGATGAACCTGACACAGCGGCAGCATCCACTGAATGTCTACCTCATCTTACCGAACCTCCTGGACACAACCTAAATTTACAAAATGGCATCGATGAAAGTCATTCCAGGCCTTCTTCGCCAGTTTCTACGGTCGATGGTCAGTTGCACTTTATTAAAAAGATAAACTAATACAAATATTCGTTTAAATTGCTCTTGGAAGTTTTTCCTTCGAAATAAAGATCACTAATAACTTTAAGACAAAAGATCATTTTGCACGAATCCAACTATAAGAAAATTAGGAGGCTCATTTTTCTTTCAGGCTTAAGATGGTTACAGCCCAATATGTGGAAGGAATTTTTGTTTAGAGTTGGATTTTTTAATAGTCTGCACAGGGCTGTTCCGGTATATACCATCAAGCACGGAAGTAACATCCCAATATAAGATGTAATCTTCGTTTTCTAAAACGGGCATTGGAATGTATCTATAGAAAGTCATCTATTCTATTAAGAGTCCTAGGTTTAGGGCAAGTTGTTGATGTATAATGTTCGCCACATCATTATGTCTGTGCGTATATTCTCTCTGAGCCATTACGCGACAACCACCAATAATGTGCTCGAGGAATTCGTTGGTATCTCCACATAATCGGCATCGGTAAGCCAGGTCCTGATGTAACACGGTTTTGCGATAATTTCTGGTACTGACAATTATATCCTGAATCGCAATGACGAATCATTCCGTTTGTGGCAACAAGTCGCCCTTTTTCAGACAAATATTGGATGCCTCACTATCCACTTTATGTTGATCTAACATTTTGGGGTGCTCGCCGTGGATGGTTTTTTGTCTCCATTGCGTTTCTAATTCCTCTATGGTTTCTGCCCTGATATTCAAAGCCTCCACTGAGGACAAATTCAGGGGCGTGTAATCGAGATCCGCTTTACAGATGGTGTTGTAAAGCGCAGCATCTCGCTCGCTGTTAAACTAGTCTCGCAACTGTATAACATGTGACTTACACAGTTTCTTGACATCTACAAAGCCCCTATCCCATCTATGTCGCGTTAGAGCTACCCTTTCAATCTTCGAATTAGTGTGGTGCATTCGGTGCTTCGTCATTTCGACGCGGATGGTTCTGTTTAATCTTTCAAGGTCGGTGTTCGACCATTTGATAAGCTCAAAGGAATACGTGAAGACAGGGATGGCATAGGTGTTGATTGCCCTGATCTTGTTTGCCGAACTGAGAGAACTCTTGAGAACCAATCTGAGTCTTGTAGTGAAGGCAGTCATTAGGTTTTTCTGAACTATCGTATGCTGAATACCCTTAGATTCAAGAATAACCAGATATTTATATCAGATACTTATATCAGATACTTATATCAGATATAACATCCTAAATTTGGAAATGTCATCTCTCATTACCGTAAAGAGCCGCAATAAAATTAATTTTTTGTTTTCAGAAATTGACGGTAAGAATACTTCTCCTACTTCCGCGTCTTTGCGGATAACGTCGACTGCAGCCGCTACTGAAGGATCACAGTGCAGTAGCAGCTGTAGTACAGTTGTTGTAGTTAGTGCACCTCCAAGCGGTCCAGCAAGAATTCGACGAACATCGGCCACCTCCAGCTTAGAACTTGGATACTCGCATACCGCCCAAAATTCTGCTGTTTCTACTGAGACTGCTAGTTTTCCGGGTGTGATTTATGACAGATGTAAAAAAGGTGGAAAATATGCAGGTTTGTAAAGAGAGTATACAATTTTATTTCCATTATGCAGAATGGTACTTTAAGAATTCAGTCAATAAAAGCTACAATAATAATATTATTGCATTTAGGAACCGATATAGCAAGCGAAACAAGTGGCGTTTACACATTAAGGAGTAGTGAAATGCAAGATGAGACCATTCCTGACCTTTATTCACCAAGCGGTGACATCAACGAATCGTTAGTTGCTAGCGACATTTGCGCGTTGAGTTCTGTTCAGTCCACCACGGACGAGGCGTCCGTCACTTCTGGATTTTACACTATCCACAGCGGTTTAAGATCAGAAGCTAGCGACATCTACACTGAAGAAGGCGCTGTCGAAGATTCAGAACCGATCTATAGTATTTGCAAAGGCGATGAGGACGGCGACGTGTCTCGACTGACTGGCTCCCTCGATGAACAACTTGAGGAAGACTCTAGGTCTCGAAGCAACAGTATTCTCAGCGCCGGGAGTTTTAGAGGAGATGGAAGTGATCCTCCCGGCGCTGGACCGTTGCTTTCAGCAGACGAGCTTTCGGATTTGATTGTAGGTCGTTATCCACCAAGAAAAACTATCAGTAATTCAATGGATTCAGATTGCGATTATGTGACAATGCCTCCACCGCCACCGCCTCCGAGAACTGACAGCGAAAGGCAGTTACCTCCTCCGCCTCCATATCCTGTTACCAGCATTGACTATGCTACTATAAATTCCCCTAGACCAAAAGTTTCTGCATCAGTGAGAGAACCACCACCTCCTCCACCTTATAATGCTGTTAGGGGTGATTTCATATCCATGCCCCCGAGAAGAGCGGATCCACCATCGCCTCCGCCTTACGCTTCGCCTAGAGAACGAATTAAGATGCCACCGCCGACTCCTCCAAGGAATGATGCTGTCACTCCTAGAGAACCACCGCCACCACCACCTTACCCAGAAATTCCGGAGTCAAGACAGGAGACAATGTCATCGCTTTTTTCTAACACCGTTGAGGATGGCGCCGCCAGCAGAACAAATCTGTCACTTACTTCAGCTTTAACGCAGACTGTCGTAGCTCGAGATAAAGCTATAACAATGTTGGCGTGCAGTGAACCTTCATCAAATATAGCACCAAAACCTCCACCGAGGATACAACCACCGACATATCCGGGAGACAAAATGAAACCGACTCCAGTGCATGCACCAGTCGCGGCTTTAGTTGTCGGACCAAATAACTATCTCGACGTGCATGCTTCTCGTGGGGCTCCTGTTTTGCTGCCGTACTTGACACCACCGCCTCCACCGCCAATGGTCCACCCTCGTCAACCCCCGCCACCACCTCCAAGTCTCGGAACCGTTTACACTAGCCAGGTTGCCCGATCTCAGATCGAGCAGTATAAGCAACAACTCTACTCCGACGTAGATTACGTTATGTTCCCTCTAAAGGATCCTGCAGTTTCTAAGCAAGAGTACATCGACGCGAAGCAAGGCTCGCTGATGGCTGCTATGGCTGCTTATCCGCCGCCTCCTTATCCATCCTTAAATAACAAAACCTCTGTTGTCTACCATAGTACGCCCTATTTACCTGGTTCTTCGTTTTCTTCCTCCTCTAAATACGCATCAAATCAAAATCTCAGCAATAGCGATAATAGTTCCAGCAATTTCTTAGTCCACGGAAATCTGAGCAGTCACTATGCGGCTAGTACAAGTTCACTATATAGTGGTGCAACATATTCTTCAGGTGGAAGTCACAGTCTAAGGAGAGAACCGCCAGCACCAGCGCATCCTAATTCCGTGCAAAACTTCTCGCGCGCAAGGAGCGATGAAAATATCTTAAAGTCATTCGACGTTCCATTGAGTAGTAAGATGCAGTCTTTGCCCCAAACTAAGCATCGCCGATTGCCGCCACCACCTCCACCGCCTCCATATGAAATACAGGTATGCATACATTATTTTTTTGTTTAGTTAACAATTTCAGTACAGGAAAACCTCCCGATAGTTGAATTCGCAATAGTAAAAAAAGTAGCGCCCCTTGCAGAGTTTCTTATAAGTGAAAGCAGTGATCCTCAGCAAAATTTGATCCTCAAATTTTCAGGTTACGTTTCATAGTCATAGTCATCATAGTCGCAATAAATAATGAAATAATACAACCAATGTAGCAAAGTAGTCATTTTATGGCCGAACAAGAGTATGTTTTCCGAGTTTTCTCATTAAATTACGTTTGAGGTTAGTTTAAAGTCTTTGTCGGTGGTAGGGTACTTTGCCGGCTTTGCGCTGTAAAAGTGCAATTTGATGGCCACGGGAAATGTGCGCGCGTGAGCGTTCGTTACTATGACCCACACGTACTGTTCTGCACGGTATACTTATCCCTTTAAACTATCCTCAAACCAGACGTGATAAAAAGTTTTTGTATTTGGTTTTGGGTTTAGCGACCAAAAGTGCACAGGAAATCCCAATTGAGAAAGTTATATATAGTTTATATGCAGTGGACAAAAAACTGATATTTTTCATTTGTTTTATACAGAAAAACTTATAAAACAAATGAAAAATTTGAGTGGCTTGTCCACTATGTATAGACTATATATAACTTTTTCACCTGGGATAGTACATCTCATGCATGTCGCACTTTTAATCACAGTGAAATCCACTATCGTTCAACGAAATTTCGTAGGATTTTGATAAAGTTGCCTGTATGACAAAGAAATACCGATATATACTTTGAAAACATGTTCTAAAAAAGCTAAACTTACTTTTATATTCCATTCTGAAATTAATTGAAAATTCTCTTTACAGAATCTCGATAAAAGTCAGCCATTGCCACCTAATACAACTTCAGTCTCGGCATCGCCAAAGAAACATTCTCGACTAAATGCATGCGGCGGTCATGAAACCGAAAAAGAGGATGGAATGTTGGATCTCAGAAAACTTCGCGAGAAAAGTCGAAACCTCGACTTGCCTTTGATATCGGCATTGTGTAACGATAGGAATCTACTTAAACAAACAAACGCCTTTGTCTTGCCTAAACATCCTAGTGAATCCACTTCTATGACATTCGCGAAATCCACCACAAGAAGTAGCAACGGAGTAACTTCCGGCAGAAGTAAATACCCCCTGAGTGGCATTTCCAATCCTCAGATATCTAAACCACCCAGAAAGTCATCTTCTATCACTCATAAACATCCTGACATCAAGGGTAGCACCTTCAAAGGAAGTATTCCGCCAACTACCTCTCCAGTTAAAAAAGATGCTAGTAGAGCTTCTCATTCGTAGTTTACAAGTATTTAATTGAACTATTTTTCACCGAGAAGACTCCATGAAGATTATCGGTGAAAAATGAATTAGTATTGATAGCCCTAGGGCTTTAAAGAGGTAAACTCCATTGTAAAGAATTTTTATTTAGAAGAAAATCGTTCTTGTAATGATAAAACATGTATTCATAGCGATAATGATGTTGACGATTACCACTGTATAGTACAGTTTGTGGCTCTCACGATTTTTAAATATTTTGTGACACTTGCTGAAAAATTATTACGTCTAAAATACAAATTTTTACGTTTTTATTCTGTTTTAATAATGCAGTGGAAAACTGCAGTCGGTTAGAATACTGAATTATTATTAAAATCAGTGCTAATGGAAATATTTCGCTTTATACATACACAATACACATTCATCCACCGTGCTTCTTCGAATCGAGGTGCCATTTTTCCTATATTCTTTTGTTCAATATATCAAATTTATTCGGATTACATAAGAATATACGTTTAGGTCATAAGAGATCAAGGTAATAAACGGCATAGAATACCTTGAAAATTTTTATGAATAATATAGGAAATCCTGAGTCAAGAAAATTGAAATTTTTCTAAGCTTCGAATTCTATCCAATTTAAACTTCATTCCTAAAACCTCCATCTTTCGTAAAACAATAAAAGTATGACTTCTTAGCTTCTACATTTCGACGTACAGTGCGAAGTTCCATATCCGAAATACCTTTCAGTAAACGCTGCAGTAAATATTAAGAATTTCTGCGTAACCTGACATTTATGTTTATTTTCGCACTCAACTTCATAAGATTTTCAAAGTGATGCAATTCATGATTCATGAAGATTTTCTCACAATTTGCATAAAATCTCTATTTATACTGTGATCCGAATCATGATAATTCATTATACACTTTTGCTCAACTGCATTTAGCCGTTATCATACCGCCATATTTTGCGTCACGTAGCTAATTAGTTGTCTCGGTAATGTGAAACACAGTGATGAGGCTCACTAATGAGATTAATGTTTTAAATCATTTTTGCTAGGGATTTGCAAAATTTATTAAAAATTCGAGCCTGACGAATCGGGCTCACAGACATAGCCCGGATGACCCGACCCGACGTTATTTTGCACAATGCATATTACACACCCCTAATTTTTGTTTGAAGTTTTACAAATTAAATTCTAGAAAAATGGTTTAGCATTGGCACCAAATGTACATTTCAGTATTTATAAAAATATATCCAAGAGGGATTTTAATTATTTTACTCTTTTTTTGTCTAAATTTGCAAATTTGTTAACAATATTAGGAAACAGTGAAGTTGTTTTTAATTACTATAATTGTTCAAAAAACATTTCATGTGATAAGAATTTTATATAACACGGGCCTATTTTAGATGGATGGTGCCAAACGCATTCCTTATCCACGCAGTAGTTTTTTCTTTTTAAAGACAGTGTCGTTAAAACTGAAAAGAGTTTTATTATTTCATGTTGGTACTACTGATAAGCAGGAATACGCCTTGTATAGTATTAGTGGCGAATCGATGACAATCCGCAACGACTGCTTTAGGCGCTAATTGTAGATTAAATATTTTTTACACTCAGAAAGAAGACAGTATCTTTAAAATTTACATATTAGGAAATTAGTACATTAATCTCGACTTCTCTAAGCGTGTTATATTTATTTTAACCGATTCTCACTTCCTCAGTGAGATGAGGTCTTGCATTATAAATCGGTAGTACATCTGTTTGTTAAAATAATCATGATGAATTTTTATTTATTTATTTCACATCAAATGTAGTTACTAGGTTAAATAATATCATCTCCTAGTTCGAATTCAGAGTAACAAGACAAAGACAGTAAAATAATACAACATTTTTATTGGAATTTTAGAATATATGCCTGATGTACTCTGTATGACGAGAAAATACCTAAAACTTGCGCATCTTTTTCCTATTGGCGGATACTGTCAAGGAAGGAGTTGTCTGGAACTTTTTGGCCGAAGTATCGAATTTTGAAGCGGGCAGCTAATTTTTGTTCAAGTTGAGGGACCATGGGTTATTGTGTTGCAGGACATAGTATAGTTAAGAATCTGCTTTCTTTTCGTCGAAAATTAGTTAACTGTGTGCTTTCTTATTTTTATGAAATGAAGGTGAGAAACGTTAAGTTTAATTTTTTTTAATGTATTCTTAAAATTAAATATTTAGTAATTTTTTACATTATTCCATCAACATTTTATGGAAGTTTATTTTATTCAAAATCAAGACCATGAACTTCGAAACTCTATATTGAAAAAGTTATCAAAAGTGAATAGAAGCTGATAGAAACCCAGCTAAAAATTCCTGTACAGGAACCTCTAAGGATCCTGTACATGTTCCTGTACACGAACCTGTACAGGTAATCTTGACGGTTCCTCTGCAGGAATTTGGCGAAGGAAACTGTACATGATCCTGCAAAGGAACCTCTGAATGATCCTGTACGGGTTCCCGTACAGGTTCCTTTGCGAAGAAAATTTAGGCGTAGGTTCCTGTACAGAAACGTGTATAGGATCCCTTACAGAAAGCCATCAAAGAAAGCTTGAGAAGAATCCTGTACAGAAACACGTATAGGTACCTTTACAGAAAGCCATCGCGAAAACTCATGTAGCTTACAGCTATAAAGTTGCCTTGAAGATCCAATTCACCATCCAGAAAGCGAAGCCACTAGCGAACCCTCGCGGATTAGTTCCTACGCAGGTTCATGTATAGGATCCTAAACATTGTCCTGTACATGAACCCACACCTCAATTGACTTGTGAAGGAACCTGTACAGGATCATTCAAAGATTAGCTTGTATACAGTTTCCTTTGCAGGATCATGTACAGTTTCCTTCGCCAAATTCCTGCACAGGAACCGTCAAGATTACCTGTACAGGTTCGTATGCAGTTTCGTGTATAGAAACATGTGCAGGATCCTCCGAGGTTACTGTACAGGAATTTTCAGCTGGGAATTGACGAAATTGATGCAAAGGAATACTATTACAGTTTCCAGAACTACTTTCGATGGTATACTTCAATTTCAGTGTTGCGAAATTGCTCTATTTGTTGCAGTCAGGAAAACACGTTGGATAGATTAAAAATAGTATATTGTGCAACAAGTGCGAGGAGTTGACTATTCCACGAGTGTTAAAAAACTTTCGAAGATTGAAATAGCTTCTCGCAAGTGTCTCACACGGTATTTTTTGCATAAAATGCATGAAAATGGCGATTTTCCGCGTCTGTAAAATGCTAACGTACTTAGAGATAAATCGCTTTTTCTAGCCACTGCACATGTGCCTTTCGATCTAAAATTACTTTCCTAGAGTGCCGGAATCCCGTACAACAACGTAACTTCACTACTGGCTTTACGAGTTCACACTTGACAAAATGATTGTGAGTAGTGATTGGGATTGGACCAACCCAAAGCCATGAGATACCATAAATTACTGCAAATGTCTGAACGTTTTTGGATTTCTTCCAAAAAATTTCGGCAATTTATAAATTTACCGGAAATTTAAAAAAAAGAAGTGATTTATGTTGCTAAGAAATTTTTGAAAAATTCGGGAAGGTTTGTTTTTACTGGTTATTAAGTCGAAAATTTCCTGAGTTTTTTACAACAAATATCGTGTTCAACAGGTGCAGAAAGTAAGCAGTTATAACTCTTGTGAAATTTACAGTACTTGCCATCGGCTCGTTTCCGGCTCGCCCTAATTTACAGACTTTTGTTGCCAACCCTTTACAAACTACAGAGGGAGGAATTTCTACCTCCAATGTTCCTACCGGTATTTTCAAATAGCCATAACTTCCTTTCTAAAAATGTGAATTACATTTTTAATGAATGATTCTCAAAAGAGGTTTCACGCCCTTTCATTCTATTAGATCCATTTTTTAAATAAAAAACTATTTATAAAGAAATCACCAAAGGAAGTATTTTTTACTTTATTGTCATTCCAGCTCATTTTTTCAAACAAATTATATGATATGATGTGTATGGACTCTTCAGATTTGAAATAAATAACAACAAGAGATGTATGTTATCATAATTTAGTCCTGAAATTAAAACAAATATTTTGATTCAAAGTCAACTTCATCTTACTTTTTAGGCAGTATCTATACGTCTGGACACAACCCACACACCCTTTCCCTTTATAGCTCCCCCTTCCCCTTGCCAAGTCCGTACGTTTAGCCTCGACGTTTTATAAACATACGTAAACGAACGGACTGTCCGGACTTTTAGCCTCAGCCCACTTTTTAAGTGATTGATTTCTTATGAAATTGCATATCATTTTAGGTTTTTATTAAAAACATATAAAAATACAATATTGTATAAAATGCCTTGATTTTTAGGTTTCAACTTAAAATTGAACTATTTGCAGACAGGAAAGAAAAATAAAAAAAAATCACAAGTCTTCATTTGGTGAAGCATTTAAATCAGGCATGGCCAACACAAGGGCAAAGTGCCAAAATCTATCACTGGTCAAACCCCTTCTCTTACCGCTTTCGACAGAGAGCGGACTAAGCGCTCGAGGAGAAAGCACGGAGAAGGGGAAAAACGAGTCAGGGAACTACCGGTTGCCATCTTGATTTAAATCAAGACTCATTCGTTTTAATGACATAAATCTGAAATAAAGCTAATATACATGTATGTATTCACGTCTTGAATAATGCATTCGGTAGTCTCATCTCATACAATCTATTGGGAAAAAATTTAATTATAATACTAAAGTATGTTCATTATGTGTAGCCTTTAGTACTAAAGGCTATGAAAAGAATATATAAATTCTCTATAAGTCTATATAAAAGAATATGAACGTAATCTGTTACGTAACAGATTACGTTCATATTTGTACATAATATTACGCTATTTTAAAACTTGCCGTAGTCAAAACTTTATGTTTGTACCACGAACCACCTCACGAATAGTAATAAAGCTCCTTTTTTGATATTGAATTGTTTCTCTCTTGTAAATCCAAACATTCGTTAATCGCTATTTGTACACTGACCTTTTACCTTCGACAATACTAAGGAAGTAAAAATACTATACAGGGTGTCCCACCACCTATGAACGTGCCGGTACTGGGTGATAGAGGACAAAAAAAGAAACAGAAAAGTTCCGTGGAAAACTCTGATCTGGGCCTTAGTTTGGGCACAGTAAAGCTTCAAAGTTGGGC
>CAKNYM010048493.1:23772-34918 GCA_932195095.1 Andricus curvator
GCCCAACTTTGAAGCTTTACTGTGCCCAAACTAAGGCCCAGATCAGATTTTTCCACGGGACTTTTCTGTTTCTTTTTTTGTCCTCTATCACCCAGTACCGGCACGTTCATAGGTGGTGGGACACCCTGTATATACACATCTCCTTAACTAAGATCTGATAATTTGGGTCTCAAAAAAATGTTGGCCTTGACTATGGGATAGAACATTGGACAAAAATTAAAGAAGTATGTGGCCATTATTTAAAATGTTTCAGGAAGGTCAAAGTAAAATAAAAATGTTCTTCTTTTGGGGAAAGAAAAAAACTAAATGGTCTTTATTCAGTTATTCATCTCATAATTACAAAATTTATTATTTCGAGTGAAAGGAGAAATTATTTTTACATATTTTTCTAATATTTCTCAATAATTTGATACCGTTAAAAACGGAATTTGTGAAAATTGGTCTTTGCCCAGTAGTCATTTGCCCCCTGTAAAAATAATTTACACGTGCTAATTCACACAAAGTAATTATAAAAAAATTCGGCCCAAAATACGACCCTAAATTTAGCTATACATATATATTTGAAAATTGGGAAATTTATTTAAAGAAAACTAATCGTCCTATCACAAAATCAAGAACGTAGTTGGATTCGCTTCAACAATTTCTCTAGAAGTTTTCTGAATTACGCAAAAAAGATTTTTTAAACAGTTGAATCGTTATAAACTATTGGGGCCTCATTATAAACAAATCTATTAGCCCTAAAGTAGTTCCAAGCACATTAGTAGATTCTTGAATAAAGTATTTTATACTTTTTTTGTACGTTATTTTATACGTTTTTAATTGTTTAACGTCCAAGAATGTAAACTAGCACTATATTGAAAAAAGATAACATCATTGGCCAAATCCATTACCCACTCATAGTTAACAATGAATCGATTAAACATTGTTTTCATCCCCTCCACGCTCACTACATACCAAAAAAGTATGTGCATATAGATTTGAATATTTGGACATTTATTTTTTTCAAACTATTAAAAAAAAAAAAAAATATAAAAAGCAAAGGGTGTCGTTGGATTCGCCTCAGCCATATCTCTAGGAGTTTTTTAATCACGCAAAAAAATAAGTTTTTAAGCAATTATGCAAGTACAATCAGACATAAATAACAACTGATAAACATTCTTCAAAGTGCATGGAATACAAATCATTTTTAAATAGTGTAAAAACTCTAATTTAAACATTCTTTTTATCCCCTCCATTCTCACTACATACCAAAAAGCATGTGCATATAGTGAAGAATTTGACAAACTTCATTTTTCAAACATTCCTCTCGTAAAGAAAATACAGTTAAGCTAAAGTCAGCGTTAGATGATGCATTAAAGATTACATGTCAGATCCGTGTAAATATCTTTCGTAAACGAAAAACTCATAAATTGATATTGTTTGTTTGTAAACGCTTTAGACAATGTCCCTTACTTGGAGGAGCTGGTAAGATAAGAATTGTTCATTTAAAATATGCCGTCAGGTAAAAACAGTTAACGTCGAAAGTTAAAGAAAAATATAGCGGCGTTTTCAACGAAAAAACTTTGGAAGCAATCAAGGGGTTTAAGGCCAGTTTATATTATTAAAACTGAATTCTGTACTCGCATCTGGAGGCTCGTATGATTTGCGTTCTAAAATTGTCGATGATTTTACAACTGATTTACTGAGATTAGAAAAAATGTGTTGCTTGGAGTGTGTTAGAAGTTCATATTGGGCATCTACTATAGAAGTATGTAGTACCGAAAAAAAGGTGGCGTAAGTATATGTATGGACTCCAGGAGGACAGTGAAACCCGCGTTACTTATAGATCCCGGGCATTTTTGCGGCACTATCAGGTGAGAAAAACTATTGTTTACTAGATGTAAGTTTCGCTTTTCAGCAAATAGAATTCTCCGGAGAATCAACAAATTTTGTTGGTACCCGAGTAAAAATATTTTGTTGTAAGGTTCGTCTTGGCTCGTCTTGAGTTCGTCTCCAAGACGGGTATGTCTCGCTTCTTGCGTCTTGAGTTTATGACTAAGGTTTACGACGGGTTTTAAAGACAAGTCGAGGTGGACTTGTCTTAAGACAAGAAGTTTTATTGTAAGTCTTAAGACCAGTCGAGGTGCCAAGACGAATTATTTTTACTCGGGGGTAGTAAACAGTCACTTGGGTCTGTTTAAATGGACGCGGTTACCGTATGGTGAATCAAATAGACCAAGCATATTTCGAAGTATAATAGATCAAATTATAATCGGTCTTAAAGGTGTGCTAGTATACAGCGATGATTTCCTAATTTATGGCAGTACGTTTCCTGGTAGATTACAGAAGTAACAAGTTAAAATTAAGTTAGCAAAATGCAAGTTTTTCAAGTAAAAAGTTGAGTTTTTAGGTCACAAAGTTGATAAGCACGGCATTCATCCTACGGATGATAAGCTGAGTGCAACAGAAAGTTGTCCTGTTCCGAAAGATGTAACACAGTTGAAAGCACACCTACGCTTGCTAAACTTTCATTGTAAACTTTTGCTTGGCAGTGATGTTGTACTCGGCCGGAGCCGAGAATTCGATCACGAATATAGTTCCCTTCTTGCAGCCTTGGAGAACGATGTCACGCCTCGAGCGTGCAATAGTGACTGCTGTCCGAATATCGTAGTCTTTCCCGCGTGAGTGGGAAACCTGGCTATAGTATGTGTTCTAGGTAATCATCGTGTGCATGACACGCTCTGCACCTATCGCTGGGAACTTCTTGACGTAAAATGCGGTCACGGTATACTAAGGTGGAAATTACACCGTCCTGGCACGCGAAAATGACACTCTATGCACCTGAATTAAGTCCTAATGATCTGAAGAAAGCAAAAGTTTCTTTCTTCGGCATCCAGATGGAGTAATGCACTTTCCTCACATCTGATGTTAAAATTCAGGCCATGGGTCTCGGCCGCCTGCTCCGCGGCTTTATAAAGGAATGCTCTTTTGCCAATCATCTCATATTTTCTGACCATTTTTAGGAGAGGATTTCTTCTTGCATTATGGCCAACAGCCATACCACGCTGAAAAAACCAGTTCTCGTCAGATCACTGAAGTTAAGCAGCGTTGGGCGCGGTTAGTGCTTGGATGGGTGACCATTCGAGAAAACTGAGTGCTGTTGGCACATCGCCATCGTGGGTGTGGTGAGCCCACACTTGTAGTTATTTACTACAAGAAACTAAAGTGTCACGCCTACCCTGAAAGGGAAATGGCTTAATGGTATACATACATCAACGATTTGAGCTGTACTCAGAAAAATTCGGTTATGAAGATATTGGAGATTCAGAAGTCTGCGCCCGCCTTGACGGCGTGGGATGCATAGTCGCGAAATGGACGAATTGATATGCAAGCTCTTCTGCATATGCATGATTTTAAGCGTGGCTATATCAAAGAATGTAAGCTCGTTCTTCGCTCATGGAACCACTCCAAACGAGTAGAATAAAACTGGGACGGGAAACACGTTAGTCGCTTGTATCTGCTTCGGAGCGACTCCTTCACTGATATTACGTCCTGAATGCGGCTCTGAGGCACGTCCAGGTATGTTTAGGTCTCACCAGTGTCAACTAATAAACACTTATACCCACAAGCACAGGGTCCCCGGGAATGCCAGTAATCCGTCCTAGCTTCAGAATATTTTTTGGCACACTTGTCTAATCCAAAGTCCATACCAATCCCTCGACGATATTTAAAGCACTCTGAAGTTGCTTTGAACTAGAAGCATAGATTTTCAGGTCATCCATATAAAATACATTTATGGCCTTATGCTCGCGATGATTAGTGTCACCGCAGAGATACACAGGAGAATTGCCTAGTGCGAGAGATAGTCCAAAAGAGCAGAGGGCTCATCGTATTGCATTGAAAGACGCCCCTTTGGAAGGTGACGATGCTCGCTGTGACACGATAATTTCCAGATGAGATAGTAAATCTAGTTTTTCAAAGGGGCATCAATATCTCTATGCATTTCACTATGTGTGGATGAACCTTCAAATTTTTCAGCAGACATGTAGGTCTATGAAGGGTTGAATCGGAAGCTTTCCGGTAGTCAATCCAGGTCATCGACAGTGCGCGCTGCACAGCGGTCGGAAAAAATAATAATATGCCAAAAATAAATTTTTACTTGAAACGAGTATATAGCTCCCAGAAATAAATAATAAGAGGAAAAATTAACGAAAACAAACTATGACCACGTTTGCAATTAAAGAAAACGTAAATAAATTAAGAACTGTTTCACTTCCATCGTTACAACATTTTCGTCTGCACTTTTTGTTAGCTTGGGTTCCTTTGCGGTCTTCAATAGTTTCAAAATATCAGGATGCAAGTTATCATCTTTTCGTTTTGGAAGTACCTGCTTCCTCGTAACAATAGGATCAGACGAAATGAAAAATGCTTTGACTGGAAGTTGATGTTATTGCATTGCAAACCTTTCCATCTATCATTGTAAATAATGGATGATAAGTTACTGCAACTTTTTTCCGTTAACATCGCACAAGGAAGGACGCAGATCTTAAATTTGCTTGTCCATCCGTTCTTTTAATTTTAAAGTTTCTTCTGTAGTTTCTTTCATAAAGTAAAAACCAATAGGTCTACAATAACGTGTAGAAGATGGCGGTGGATTCTGCCAGATTATTATATTGGCATGCAAAGTCGGATTACCGGATATTAATTATTATGATCACCCGATTCGAGTTCAAAATTCTGTTTGTTTCTTGTATTTTCAATGAATTATTTAACATTTAATGGTAATGAAAATTATAAGTAATCTATATAAGTGTAATTTATTGTAATTCAGTATAAGACTGCATAAAGTTAACTGATATTTAATGAAAAGTAATTTTGTTTTACATTTTAAGGGTGCAGTTCCGAAAAGTGCTTACGTCCGATTGATCTGAAAAAAGGTTTACCCACGTATTTGGATTCGCTGATTACGACAATGATAGTGAAAATACACGCAAATTTAATTTTCAAGGTCATAACACTAAAAAACCGGCGATTTTTCATTTTTTAATTATACTTCGATGTGACTGGTCACAGAATTAATGTGGGTCACATACCTTTCCCTTTACAACGTCTCGTGGGGGGGGGGGGGCGGAAATGTACCTCTATAACTGGTCACAGAAATAATGTTGGTGAAACACCTACCTTTTTCCAACGTCACGTGGGTGGGGAGACACCCCTGTGACTGGTCACAGAAATAATGTAGGTCACATACCTTCTTATTTCCAACTTTTCCCGGAGGGCAGAAAGGCACCCCTATGACTAGCCACAGCAATAATGCAGGTCATATAATTCTTCCCAACGTCTCGTGGGGGGCGGGAAGGCATGCCTGTGAATAGCCATAGAAATAAAGTTGGTCAAACCCCTACCCTTTTCCAACGTCACATGGGGGGTGGGAATTTACACCTGTGACTGGGTACAGAAATAATGTTGGTCAAACTCCTACCCATTACCAACATATCGTGGGGGCGGACAGACACTTCTATGAATAGTCACAGAAGTAATGTTCGTCAAACCCTTACCCTTTTCCAACGTAACGTGGCGGGGGGGGGGGGGGCTGATGACACCCCTATGATCAGCCACAGCAATAATGTATAGTTCACAATACCTTCTCCTTTCCAACTTCTCAGGGAGGGCGGAAAGGCACCCCTATGACCAGCCACACCAATGATGTAGGTCATATACTTTTCTCTTTGCAACTTTTCGTGGGGGGCGGGTAGACATACCTGCGACTGGGTACAAAAATAATATTGGTCAAACCCCTACCTATTCCCAACGTATAGTGGGGGCTGAACGGCACCCATGTGACTGATGACAGAAATAATGTTGGTGAAAACCCGATCTTTCTTCAACGTTACGTGGGGGGCGGAAGTCGTCTATTTGACTGGTCACAGAAATAATGTAGGTCACGTACCTTCCGCTTTCCGACATCTCGTGGGGGGCGGGAAGGGACCCCTGCAGCTAAGTCACGTAAATAATGTTGGTAAAAACCCTACCCTTTTTCAAAGTCTCCTGTGAGCGGGAAGGCACCCCTGTTACAAGCCACATAAATGATGTAGGTCTCATACCTCCTCCTTTCCATCTTATCGTGGGGAGGGGGGGGGGGGTAGCCACCTTCGTGACTGGTAACACAAATAACGTAAGTCACATACCTTCCCCTTTCCAACGCCTCGTGTTGGGCAGGAGTGCCACAAGTCACATTCCAAGCAATTCTACACTTTTTACCAACATTTTCATTTTTTTATAACAAAAAATGTTGTTTTTTTTTCGAAAAACCGTGTATTACATGAAAGGTCTATTTTTAAGAAATAGACAACTTTTATTTGAAGCTTTTTTGTAAATTTTTGATATTTAATTAAATAAACAAAAAAAAAAATTTTTTTTATAGTTTCTTGGGTGTTTTGGCCTTGAAAATCAAATTTGCGGGTATTTTCACAATTTTTTTCGTAATCAGCGAGTCAAAATACATCGGCATACAAAATTTCAAATGAATCGAAGATAAGTACTTTTCCGAACTTTATCCCATTTTAATAATAATTAAAGTGCATTGGATAATTATTATTGTAATGAGTATAATAGAATAAAAATAATTTTTAACTAAAATTTAATTCACGTTATATTTTTACTTTGAAGGTCTTCCCCACTCGGAATATAATGTCATTTTTATTATAAACGTGAAACCGAAAATAATAGATAATTACAATTTTTAAGAAAGTACAATAATTTTTTACTCTAAATGATAAATTTTTTCAACCAAAAATTGAATAGTTAAATTATCATTAACAAAAATTAATGAAATAGTTAAATTTTTATTTACATAAATTAATTCTCCTCCAAAAAGGAAACGAATTTTCAACAAAATAGTTGAATTTTGAAGAAAATAAATTAATTTTCATCGAAGTGCTTAAACTTTCGAACAAATAGTTTAATTTTGTATCAGATTGTTGTACCTTCGAACAATAAATACGAAGCAAAAATAAAAGTAGACTACGATTCCATTACTATAATTATGAACAAGGCACAAAAAAAAATTCAGTGTTGAGGTTGCCGCGAAGCTCCTTGAAGCGGATGATATTTTTAGTGTTTTCCTTCAATTCCAGTTTGGTAGAAGTAATTGTTAATAACTTTTAACAAACAAAACATCCATGCAAAATACATGAGAGAATTTATGCTTTCGATATCCGGGTTTGCCGCAGAAGTACCCTCAGGAATGGCGAAGTGAGAAAGATAGTGGCAATATTGTGAGGCGAAAGAGGAGAGGGCTCATGGTGTCGCCCTGAAAGACACCTTTTTGAAAGGTGACGTTGTTAGTTGTCACACGTTGTTCCAGATGAGATAGTAAATCTGGTTTTTCAGAGCGGCATCAACCTCTCTATGCGCCTCACGATATGTGGATGAACCTTTAAACTTTCCAACAGACAGACGATAAGTATATGGGAGGTTGAATCGACTTTTTGTGATAGTCGATCCAGGCCATCGATAGGCAGCGCTGGTAGGATGCTGCGCCTTTGCAAACACATATATATCGATGAGCAGCTTCTCCCGACATCCTGCTACGCCTTTCTTTGAGCCGCGTTGTTCGTACGTCACTCGCCACACAGGTCCGATTGTCCGAATAATCCTAATATTTAGGATAGCTGTAAAGATCTTCTACAGCGTGTTCAGACTTCAGATATGAAGTGAAAATGCGGGTCAGATGCTGGTGGGTTGAAGGAAACTTCTTCCACATGAAGGTCTTGGTACAATCTGCTCCCGGAGCGGAATAGTTCTTCATGCCTTTCAATACTTTTTTTCACCTTCTCGGTAGTAATAGGTGCACATTCCTTCTCAGACGTTATGAGGGCACTGCACAGCTCCTTGAATCTATTTATGTTCATTGTATCTTCATTCAGTGGATGCTAGACTTCGTAGGCTTCTCTCCAACATGCCTCAACTTCCTCTGGTTTTAGCGGGTGGTCGACAATAACTGGAGGGCCTTGGAAGAGTCGAGATGGGTCAAAGAAAAACTGTTCATTTTCTCTGAACTACCTCTCCCCCTGCTCTAGAGTTTACCTAGCGTCATATAGTATCTGTATTCTGTCAACAATATGCTGCCTAATGATCAGTAGCTTTGACTTGTTGATTGTGCGATGACGGATCCGCAGTTCGCGCGCGAACTGTCGAACCTTGGCAGTGAAAGTCCTGCCTTTGGGCTAGAAAGAAACATGGATTTCGATGTTTCTCCTGGCCCTAAAGTATCGTTCTCTCTCTACTGGATGCCTGTCTGCGGTTGGTCTCAGTGATGCCTCTGTTTCTCTACTGCCGGTTTATTCCGACTGCGGTACAGTAGGTGCTCGTCTTATATCACCTGTTTTCTTCAATAGGAACGAGGTTAATATAAAATAAAAGTGAACAGAACAAAATTGTGAAATTTAAAATGGATAAGTAATTTATGCAAAGTACAATTCCCTTAGTAGGTATCGCTCGAGATGCACTCGGCCGCGACGCGGTTGAGACTGCCGGAGCCCTTGCACCCCGGCCCACAAATTCCCTTAGCCAAAGCTAAGCCGTAGCCCCATCTTTATAAAGTTACCTTGGGTTTTCCTCAGGTCTGGGTTTTCCCCAGGTCGCAGGTGTCGTCGGCCCTGTTGCCGCCCGTCAGGTCCCCTTTACAAAAGAAAAGAGCTCTACACTGTAAAAAAATCTTTTGTGATATTTACAATTAGATTGTAATTTCACGAGCAGTGTATTTTAAATTACAATGTATAACCTGGTAAATATACCAATGTCGCTCCGAAATTCACGATCTACTCCAACTTCACCCCATGGAACAGTATGAAATAACTGTCCGATGTAAATTTGCTATGTCTGACGATGGAAATTATTTGATCAGCGTGGCACGTAGTCAATTTACGTTAGTGAATAAATTTAAATATGCTTATAAATTAACACTTTTTTGGTAAAGTTGCAGTATCTAGCATAATTTCACACACGGGTAGTATTGTTACGTCTTGGCATCCTGAGAAATTACAAACAGGACATAAATCGACAACCCATCGACAAACTGACAGAAAGACATGGCGCTTTGGACTTTATCATAAAATTACATCTCAGAGCCTCTAATATTGCTCTAATAGTGATGAGTTCCATGTAAATAAAAAAAATATGTCTTTTTTATTCAAAACGATACCTGAGAAAAGTAATATGCGCCTTATTTATCCTGATACAGTGTTTAACAATTTATAACCTCACGCACATAACCTCAAAATTGAAATGTGGTCCTGACAATTTACGTCCTGCATTTTTTTTTACAAAAGTGTGTAAACTTAAATCGTCGCACATAGATCAAATAATTTCCATCGTGGTACGATGTAAAATTACACCAACTTTTTTTACAGTGTACGGCTAATCTCCAGAAGGCACGAACTTTATTGTCATCTCGACATTAAAGTTCGAGGCACGTACGAATGCAAAAAATATACCTACTGGAAGTAATTTCTCCCAATCTCACATCACCCCTTTTCTGGAGGTGAGTGGCACGGTTTCGCAGCAGTTGCTGCAAAAAGTGCGAGAGCTTTGGGTGATTCTCGCACTACAGAGCATACAGTCGCCCTATGTAACCTTCTCGTTTAGGGACCATACTAGTATGGTGTCGTAGGACTCCAGTAGGGCGTCCCTAAGTCGATTCGTTCACTCAGAAGTTCCAGTTCATCGCATTCACTCTGTCTTCATTGGCTGCGCCAATTACAACTATGTTTGATGTTATCACTGTTGTTTACACAAGCAGCTAGGGTAAAGGTTTCGTCCATTCCTTGTAGAGCCCCGCATGCAAGAATAAGGCTGCATACTCTGAAAGTTTGGCCGGTATGCCAGATTTACCGTCTAATACACCTCACCCAGGTACCGTTCAGCTTTTGGCTTGGTTGTTACGCCACCACTTGGGGGTAAATTCCTTCGGGACCATCCCTGGACAATTTTCCACGCCTGTTTATTAATTATTGTAACTATCTTCAGCAGAAACCCTGGGCACAGGGACCCTCTATTCGTAACTTGAGGACGCGTCCGGCGGCTTCGTCATAGGCCCTTCGGTTCGATTCCAAAAGAACCGAAACCGATGTAATAATAATAATTTAATAATAATAACTGTTAACAAAAAACACCTTAACACAGCAAATTATATTCTTTTTATGCGAATCTGCATGCCAAAACCTGCAATGTGAGCCTTCTTCGAAGACAATCGAACTAAATGAAAATCGGCGCACTGCGCTTTACTATCTCTTTTTCTCCCGCGAAAATAGAGATAGTATATCGTAGTGCCCATGCGCCACTACTTCAGTTAAGGTGCAGATACCGCAGTCAAAACTCGAGGCGCTTTGTACAGTATGATCGGTTTCCTTATTCTTACTCCGTGATTATAAAATAACGAATGTGTCAAACGAAAGTGTCAAACGTGTCGCTTATATTACTGGTTTTCTGCATTTCGCGGCCATTTTGTCACCGGCTCGAAAAGTGAGATTGGAGAACCGACCCACGCGCAGTCATGAAAAGTGCCGAAATCATAAGAAGTGTTTAAGAAAGTGCCGTATATGACTCGGCGGAGATCTTTCCGAATTTCTTCGGCTCAGGAATGGAAGGATTTACCCCTAGTTACGCAATATACTATTTACATGCCCATCTACATGTCAAGACATTTTATTTGAGCCATCTTCGAAGTAAATCGGATAATTTTTAGGTTATTACAAACCCTGAACAAAAAAGAGGTTGGAAAATAAAAAAAAGAATAAATTTCGTGTTTAAACGACAATGCTCAAATCTTTTCATTTAGTCCAATTGTCCTCGAAGATGGCTCAATTTGAAGATAATGGCATGCAAGTGGGTAGAAAAATATAATTTGATATGCTAAGGCGGTTTTTGTTTGTTAACAGTTGTTGAAAAATAAAAAATCAAGGAAATTCTATTTTTTAGACCATTATACTGGAAGCTTTTCTTTTACTCTAATTTTTGTTGGATAAGGCTTAACTTGAAGATTTTATCGTATAGATGTGCTCAAAAAGTAAAACTTTAACCTCTCAAACTTTATTTAACCTATGAATAATATTTGTATAATGAAGCGAGTCGACTTTTCGAAATAGGGAAGGAAGAAAATATGGAA
>CAKNYM010048494.1:0-78619 GCA_932195095.1 Andricus curvator
ACAATTTTAATAAATGGTCTGGAAGAAGTCGATAAAATAAGGTTTTTTCTTAAAAAATTCTAAATTGTTATTCCAAGACGTTAAATCAAGAATATTTACATCACGAAAATTCTTTTCATATCTCATAATCCTGATATAATTTTGAGGCAAATACCTGTATAACCCTGGTTGCAGTCGCATTTGAAGGTCTTATCTCTCTTATCAATGCAGGTACCATTGTTGCAAGGTTTCATGAAACAGGGATCAATCAACTCGGTACAATTGGGACCAGTATACCCTTCCCTACATCTGCACTCGTACCCAGCTACAATGTCAAAGCAGATCCTCTCATCTGGACAATCAGCATCGACACAGTCATCAGTATTGATCTCACAAGTCTTTCCCTCAAATCCTTTAGGACACTTGCACACAAAATCGCGCCTCGATCTTGGCATTAAAACACAAGTTCCATTATTTGTGCAAGGATTTATTGCACAGGCGTCAAATTCCTCCTCGCAATTGTCTCCCATAAAATCTCGAGTACAATTACACGTGTAGCCGTGAACCTTGTCGGTGCAGGTTCCTCCATTCAGACAAGGTTGAGAATGACAATCATCAATGTTGATTTGACAAGTTTTACCTGCAAAAGGAAATTTTGTTTTATTTGAATTCTAGACCTGATTCTGGAGAGAACTAAATAAATACTTTCAGACAATGCAGGGGCCGTTCAAAAAATACTTCGCACTATCAGGGGGAGGGGGGGTAACAGAGTTTGTTACGATTTGTGATGTACGGGAATGAGGGGTTAACGCAGAATGTGGCTTGATACATGGAAAATATTCTTAAAGAATTCCTATTTTTTCCCAGTTTTCAAGAAACTTCTGTTTTTCTCGTTTTTTCGTTTGAATGAAAACTGAATTAATAGAACCCAGTAAGAAAATCCAACTACTTTTCGGTGAAAGTTAATTCTTTTTAATTGAAAAGTCTACTGTTATATTTTTGTTTAGGAATTAATTTCGTTTGGTTAAAAATTCTACTCACTGGTTGAAAATTTAACTATTTGGTTGGAAAATAGTTCTTCTTTTAGTTGAAAATTAATTTTCTATACTGAACATTTAACTAATCCATTTTTGGCTGAAAATGGACTATTTTCAGTTGAAAATTCAGCTACTACATTTTTTACTGTTAAACATTAATTTTATTAATTTAAGATTTACCTAGTATTTTGTTGAAAATGAGTTGTTTTTTTGGTTAAAAATTAATTTTTTCAACTGAAAATTTAAATAATCCATTTCTGGCGGAAAATTTATAGTTTTTGATTGAAAATTAAATTATTAGATTTTTTATTGAGAAATCATCTTTTTTGGTTGAAAGTTGAATTATTCTATTAAAAATTAATTTTATTGGTTCAAAATTTAACTGTTTTGTTGAAATTCTTTTTTTTATTGGAAATTAATTTTGTTAACTAAAAATGTAACTATTCCATTTTTGATTCATAATTGATCGTTCTTAGTTGAAAATACAATTATTTGGTTGAAAATTCAACTGTTTTGTTTGAAAATTTAATTATACTGTTGAAAATTCAACTTTTTCGTTAGAGTCATCTTTTTTTCAAAAATGCAACTGTTTTGTTTACAATTCGTCTTTTTGGACACAAAATTCGTCCTCTGGATTGAAAATTCATCTTTTCTGGTAGAAAAGTTCTTGGTTGAAAATTATTCTTTCTTGGTTGAAAATTCAACTGTCTTCCAACAAATTTGTTTTTTTGGCTTGAAGATTCAACTATTTGTCTGAAAATGCAAATGTTTGTGATTGAAGACTAATCTTTTTTACTTAAAAACTCGATGATCTGGTTGAAAATTCAACTACATATTTGGTTAAAAAATCAACCATATTGTTGAAAATTCGTTTCTTTTAGTTGAAAGTTCAAATATTTGGTTGTAAGTGCAATCGTTTGGTCAAAAATTAATATGTTTGTTTCTTGACAATTGACCCATTTGGTTGAAAAATAATTTTTCTTGGTTGAAAATTCATCTTTTCGGGTAAGTCAACCGTTTTCTAAAACATTCCACTTTTTAGCTTGAAAACTCCACTTTTTCGTTGAAAATTCATCTCTTTTGGTAGAAAATTGAACCTATTTTCGTGAAAAAATCACCCTATTTCCCCTGTTTTTAGATAATTTTTGGCTCTAAAGTCTGTTAAAATATTATGTTTTGCATTTTGTTTCAGGCGTTTATCAAATGAAATCGAAGATAAAATATTGACTTAAAGGGGGGTTCAAGGTTTGTGTGATGATCTGTAACGAAGAGGAGGGGTAGAGATCGTTTTCAAAATAGCCTGACGTAGTTTTTGAACGGGCCCTCAATGACACAAAAATAACATAGAAAGCAGTGCAGGCAATGAACGATTTTTTTACCAGTGTAGCCGGGGAGACATTGACAATAAAAATTATTGGACTGGTCGATGCAAATTCCTCCGTTGCGGCAAGGATCACTGTCGCATTCGTCGATGTCGATTCCACAGTCCGGTCCTGTCCAGCCAGGTTCGCAGTTGCAATAATAACCACCAGACTGCAGGATGTGAGGAAAAAGGATTTTTGGCATCAAGACAAACACAAAAAGCAGAAGAGGTAGACAAAATAGGACACACAAAAACAAAACTCACATAATCACGACACATTGTCGCTTGTTTGCAAGGCATATCGCGACAAGTGATTGGTTCTTTGCACTGGGGTCCGGTCCAAAATCTGGTGCATTGACATTTTATACCGTACACGCTTTCGACACAGGTACCACCGTTGAAGCAATAGGGACACCATTCCGAGGCAGGAGTAAAACAAGTGGGTCCTAGGAACGCGTGAAGAATGCGACAAACACAAAATATAAAACACGTCACAATTAGCAGACATTT
The DNA here is from genome assembly GCA_932195095.1 of Andricus curvator. Taxonomy (NCBI): domain Eukaryota; kingdom Metazoa; phylum Arthropoda; class Insecta; order Hymenoptera; family Cynipidae; genus Andricus; species Andricus curvator. The sequence continues at coordinate 2,890 of CAKNYM010048494.1, forward strand.
ACAGGATTCACAAGAAGCGAATACGGCAGAGAAAAGTGATTAGTAGAGGAGAATTGCTGGTTAAATAAAGAAAAGTGCAAGAAGATTTCAATGGGTACTTGGTCAGGGTGGCCGAAAAACTTCATTTTCAAAATTCCCTGACTTTTCCCTGACTAATTTTTCATTTTCCCTGACCATTAATATTCAAAGACTGAATTTCTAACCTTGTAACATTTTTAATGTAGAATCTTTCATAAATGGAATAAAACAATTTTTCATTTTAATTTTTAATTTTTTAAATAAATTATTAAAATTATTATAAAATAAATATAAATTATTTACTTATTTAATTTAAATACATAAAGTAATCGAAAGTGACTAATTTCTAACCCAAAAAGAGACTAAAAGTGACTAATGGCATTAATAATCTGACTAATGTTCTTTTGAATTTAAAAGAAATCAAAAGAATTCGATGCAATTTATAAAGATTCCAGGTGAATTTTGACGGATTCAAGATAAATTCATATAAGTTCAAAACAATTTCAGTTAAATTCAAAATAATTCAAACGCATTGGAAAAAATGCAAGAAAACAAAAAAATTCCATTGATTTCAGTAAAATTGGAGTGAATGTATAGAGGAAATAAGGGAAAATGAGAAAAATTTGATGAAACTCATAAAAATTCATAGTGAAAAAAAAGTCAAGTGACTTGAAAACAATTCAAAAATATGAAAAAATGCATTGAATTCAGTAAGTTTCAAGTAAGTTTAGAAAAATTTAAGGGAATTCAAAGGAATTTGATGAAATACCTTCAATTTCAATGTGAGTTTAAAATACTTCAGAATTAATTAAATAAAATTTAAAAATCCATTGAATTTAGTAGAATTGAATGAATTAAAAAGAATTCAAGTGCATTGAAAAAATGCAAGAGAATTTCAAAGAATTCCGTTTAAATTATTAAGAATTCAGGTTGAATTCCAAAGGAATTCAAATGAATAACAAAAATTATTTGAAAATCTCTTCGAATCGTTGAAACTTTAGGAAAGCCCTCACTTCTTTTGAATAAATTCTTTAAAATCCATGAAAATATTATAAAATCCCGTAAAATTACATGAAATCTGATATTTCCTGAAATCCCGGAAAATCTATTAAAATACCAAGAGAGCTTTTAATATCCCTTGGAATATTTTGAAATATCCTAAAAACCTTATAGAATATAGAACTAGTAAATTGTTTAAAACCCCATGGAAATGTTTTTAAAGCCCTTAAAATTCTTAAAATCCTTTAAAATTCCTTGAAAAATTGTAAACCTCTTGAAAATGCCTTGGAATCTTTTTAAATACCCTAAATTATTACAAATCCATTCAACTATTTTGAAATCCCTTAAAATGTTGTAAAGCTCTTGAAAATAACTGAAATCTTTTAAAAATACCCTAAGTCCCTAAGATATTTTAAATCCTTTGAAATCTTTTGAAATTTCTTGAAACTTTTTAAAGCTCTTAAAAATGCCTTGGAATCTTTTAAAATACCCAAAATTATTACAAATCCATTCAACTGTTTTGAAATTCCTTAAAATTTTGTAAAGCTCTTGAAAATTACTGAAATATTTTTAAAATACCTAAGTCCCTAAGATATTTCAAATCCTGTAAAATCGTTTGAAATCCCTTGACATTTTGTAAAGCATTTGAAAATTCTTAAAAAAATTTTAAAATACCCTGAAATCTGTCAAATTCTTTAAAATCTCTTCAATTATTGAAATCAATTGAAAATTCTTTAGAATTTTTTTAACTATCCTAAAATTCTTTGAAATCTTTGAAAATTCATTGAATCATTCACAAAAATTTTTAATCCTACAAAATCCCTTAATTCTTGTGAATAAATTCTTTAAAATCCATTAAAATATTATAAAATCCCATGAAGTTACATGAAATCTGATATTTCCTCAAATCCTGGAAAATTTATTAACATACCTTGAGAGAAATAAATAAATAAAATAATAAATAAATACCTTGAATACCTTTAAGATACCTTAAAATCCCTTAAAATAATTGAAATCCTCAGAAATCTTATAAAATCTCCTAGAATCTTTTTAAATATCCTAAAAACCTTAAAGAATACCTTTAAATTATTGAAATTCATTAAAAATTCCTTGGCATCTTTTAAAATACCCTAAAATATTTTAAATCCTTTCAAATGCTTTGAAATATTTTGAAACTTTTTAAAGCTTTTGAAAATTTCTTGGAATTAAAAAAAATGCCCTGAAATGCTTTTAGTCCTTTGGAATCCCTTCAAATGATTAAAATCTATTATTAAAAATTCCTTGGAATCTTTCAAAATACTCTAAAATATTTCAAAGCCACTGAAATCTTTTAAAATACTTGAAACTTTTTAAAGCATTTGAAAATTCCTTGTAATTTTTAAAAATCCACTTAAATCTTTTAAATTATTTGAATTTTTTAAATTATTGAAATCTATGAAACATTTCTTGGAATCCTCTAAAATACTCTAAAATATTTAAAAAGAATTCAAGAAAATTCAGAAATAGGTACAGACCGGAATTCAATAGTGGTTAACGCTTGGGTTCGCTGTTTTAATTTATTGAAACAAAAGTGACGAAAGTGATATTTTCATTTAAAAAAGTAACTATAGTAACTTTATCTTCAAAAAAGACTAAAACGTGATTTGAGAAAAAAATGACTATGTGGCCACCCTGATGATTTTTAACAGTTACTTAAAGTGCTTCTTACAGAAATTCCATAAATTTTGCCATTTTTTGTTTAAATCCCTTACTTTCCCTGACCAACAAAATTCTCTGACTTTTCCATGATTTCCAAGTCTTTCCTGACCTGAGACCACCACGTTAATATTCCCGAGAAAAAGATTTTCTTTTAAAATATCGCTGATCTTTCTGAATCACCGCGGAAAATCGACTAAATTCGGACAAAATTATATTTCCCAAAATAGCTGGAGTTCCAATATTGCTAAACACACTAATATACAATGCAAAATCTCCCTTAGAAAAATATTCTCACATGAATAGAAGAAAAAATGTAAAGAAGCAAGCAAAGAAAGCTGCAGCTCCTAAAAATCCTGGAAAGCGAAATTTTTCCTTACCTTTATATCCTGGAGGGCAGGAACAATTGAATCCATCTTTGCCGTTGTTGCAGGTACCTCCGTTCTCGCACGGGTTGCTGGTGCAGTAATTGAGCGTGCAGTTCGGAGGATTTCCCACAAATCCGGGCTTACAAACGCACTGCAATCCGTGATCATCCTTCACGCAAATACTGTCCTGTGAACATTCTTTACTTTCGCAACCGGAACGGGCTTGGGCAGACAACCGATGTTCACAATGTCGACCGGAAAATCCGTTGAGACAATTGCAATGATAACTTCCAACATCGTCGACACAGGAACCTCCGTTTAGGCAAGGATGTGAGAGACATTCGTTTATATTTTGCTCGCAGTTTTGACCGTCGAATCCCATGGGACACTGGCAGGTGTAACCCCCATAAAAGTCGAAGCACCTTCCGTTGTTCAAGCAAGGATTGTTCTCGCATTCGTCGATGTTTATCTCGCAGTGTGACCCTCGGTATCTGTTGAAAAAATAAAGAGGAATGGAAATTATAGTTCGTCTTAGTTAAGTTCAGGTCCTACAATTTTTAAATACATATACAGGCTTTAATGTGCTCTATGGAACTAAATAAAGTATCCAAACAATTATCTTTCTGAAGTACCGTCAAGCGGGGTAATTTCGAACATGTGGAGTAAATTCGGACATTCCTAAATTGATAGTTTAAATTATTCAGGGGGCTTTAAACAGAATCTAGAAATTCTAGAACCAGTTAAGGCTTCAACAGGTTCTAGACTTTGGTTAAGAAAAAACTTGAGTAATTTAAAATACCAATTTAGGAATGCCCGAATTTACTCCACATGTCCGATGTTACCCCGTTTGACGGTAATAAGTATCCTCAAAAATATAAAATAAAGCATTAAAACGGAGTGTAAAAATACTTTAAACTAAAAAAAGAACGTATTTAAAAGGGAATTTTTTTCATACTTTTCTGTATATAAATAACTGCCCTCAAGGCTGCATCTGAGGAGAAAGGAATGATCTAGAATTTGCGCTTAGAGCTTTTATTCAAAAAAATTGAGCTAAACGTAGAAAAGCTGACAATATAGAAATATTGAGAGAAAAAAAGGTTTTTTATTAACTTTATGCGCTCGAAGATATGATGAATGTATATTAGGATGGATTGAAAAAGCAAAAAGATGGAAATCGAAATTGGAACTATGTCGAAAAGTAGTGTATTAGGGTTCAAAAAACATCAACTTAAAAAAATTACGGTGCACCTTGATACTTTTTTTTCTAAATGATTAAAAAAGATTACTGTATAAATTTGAGACAAATTTAAGTATATTTAGTGCTCCCAAAACGGCGTTCAAGCTTTAATAGAGAATATTTTTCAAATTAATAAAGATAAGTGATTTTGAATATAGGTCTATGAATTCTTCTTGGTTCCCTCTATGATTTAAGATGATTAAAAAAACACAATAATCTCAACATATGACCAACAATATGGAAAATACATACATAAAATAACAGTTTTTTCATCAAATCTACCATGACATTCGTATTCTTCTTGTAAATATACACAATTTTTATCGACTGCAATTTTCTCTAAAATAAATACTTTGAAACTGATTAATTATTTACCAGGTACTCAATATATATTATCTGTTTGATTTTATAGAAAATTGCAATAGATAAAAATAGTACAGATTTACAAGAGGAATACGACTTTATTGGTATAGATTTGATGAAAAGTACTTAATTTGATATATTTTGCATATTATTTTTAATATGTGAAGATTATTGTTGTTTATAAATCATCTCAAATTATAGATGAAACCAAGATAAATTCGGACACCTATATTTAAAAGCTCTTATTTCTATTAATTTAAGAGATGTTCTCCAAGGGTTTTCTGACCATAGACCGCAACTCGAGTGCAGCCAACTTTTACACCGTTTGGGGAACTTTAAAAATAAATTTGCTCAATTCCGAAAGCTTTGTCTTTAAATTATTAATTTACAGCAGTAGGCATCTAAAGATATATTTTTTTAATGCTTTTAAATTCAAAGTTCTCAGTTTTGATTATGTCTTTTTTGAAATTGTCTAATATTGGAGTTTTTAATTTAAAACTTAAAAGCTTTGAATGTTTCATTTGATTGTGTTGTAATGTGAATATTTTATTTCGAAATTCTTGAATTTCAAATTGAAAATGTGCAGTAACTAACGGTTCAATTTGAAGTTGTCTAATTTCCAGGGCTTGTAATTGTTTAAAAATTTGAAGTCTTCGAATAAGAAATGGTTTAATATTTTCAATATTATTAATTATTGTGTAAACTGTACATCCGACATTGAATACTAAGAAAAATATTACAGATTCTTTAATGTTTTATGACTAAGAGGGAAAGAGACAAAGACAAATCTAAGATTCTTTAATAGTGACTGGTATTATTTCTAAGCCTCAGCTGGTGGGTTTTTTCCTCTTTTGGTTTATAAATCTACAAGGTTAAAAAAATCAACAAAATTCTAAGTAAAAAACTATTAACTATTATCTTAAACACTTTTAGTGACAACAGTCATACAGAATTTCATTAACTTCAACTTCACTTTAGCGAAAATTGCCTGACTCTTTCAGGTTTTCCATAACATTCCCTGATTTTCCCTGAAAATTTTTTAATTTCTTGACTTTCCCTGATTTTACAAAATTTCCTGACCTGTAGCAACTCTGAAAATATAGAAATACATAATAGGATAAGAGCACCAATTCTTGGCACCTAAATATTGACATGCCAAAAACCGAAGTGAATTCATTAAATTGTGGATAAATATTTTATTGTTCTCTATACCTAATACATGGATTATACGTGAAAATGATCGCAAAATTAAATTAATTGAAGCAAAACAAGCTAAACAATCATATTGTCTAATACATTAGAGAAAGCAGGCTGGCCACTCAAACTTAAAAAAAAAATCCAGGCTACTTCCTGGTTTTCCCGGTCCAAAATGATATTTTCCGTGGTCGACTTTTAGGCGTTTATATTAATAATTATTAAATACCAATTGCTTTATTATATGAATTTTGAAAAGAATGAACTATTTTAGAACTCAAAAGTAAAATATATAATGTAAATTATTGTAAAAGCGATTTCAGACTTCATAGCCCAAAATCCTCTCAAAAAAAGTTCATTCCTAAGATTTCAAGTCGAAAAATATTGCACTATCAGTAAAATAGTGGAATTCTCAACCAAAAACGATGAATTTTTAACAAAAGCGTAGAGTTTTCTCGCTAAAAAGTCGAATGTTTGACAAAACAATTTACTTTTAAACACGAAAAGATGGATTTTCAACAGAAAAGTTCATTTTCAACCATAAAAAAATTAATTTTTACAAAACAGTTACATTTTTGAGCCAAAAAGACAAATCTTTTAAAAGATAGTTGAATTTTCAACTAAAAAATATGAATTTTCTATCAAAAAAGACGAATGATGAACAAAATAACAAAATTTTCAACCTAATAGTAGAGTTTTTACCAAAAAGAGATAAATTCTGGACCAACAATATGATAGCAGACTTTTCGCTTCAAAAAATTAGTTTTCAATCAAACAAGATGGCTTTTTAACAAAATAATAGAATTTTTACTGAATAATGCATTTTTACATCAAATAGTTGAATTCTTATCCAAAAGAGATGAATTCTGAACCCTAAATATCATAGTAGACTTTTAAAATAAAAATAATTAATTTTCAACCAAAAAAGATGATTTTTTAAGAAAATAGTTAAATTTTTAACAAAAAGGGGTGAATTCTGGATCAAACACATGATAGTAGACTTTTCAATTAAAAATAATTAATTTTCAACCATAAAAGATAAATGTTAACTAAAAAACATGAGTTTTCTATCAAAAGGTGAATTTTCTATCCAAAAAGGACGAATTTTTGAAGAAACATTTGAATTTTCGACCAAAAATGATGACTTTTTAACAAAATAGTTGAATTTTCAACCAAAAATATAATAGTAGACTTTTCCATGAAAAAGAAGTCACTTTCAACTAAAAAGGACTACTTTTCCACCAACAGATGAATTTTCAATCCAAAAGGTATCTAAATTATAACTTTATTATGCCAATTATTAGTAATTGATTATATAAATGTAGGTTACCTATGTAATTACTACGTTAAATATCCATAAAGGAAGTTTTCGTTCACAAATATAAAAGGAACTTTAGTATTTGAATGATACATCAACACAAGCATTAAATTATTAAATATATAGTATAAAAAGAACATTTATTTTTGAACGAAACATTTACTTTGAAATCTGGAATATAAAACTCTTTTCGATATTTTAACAGAGATCGTTGGTAACAACGGGCTAATGGTCACAACAGGCTAGTTCCTGGTTTTACCGGTCAGTGGCCACCCTGAGGAAGGTGCCAACGATGAAGGGAATGGGAGGCAAAATTTGGTACTCTTTTATGTAAAATGTTGAGAAAAAATTTGAATAAACATTTTAATTCACGATAAACTTGAAATATACTGACCCAGTTTTGTCGCACTTGCAAGTGTAATTATTAACTCCATCGACGCAGGCGCCACCATTTAAACAGGGATTGGAAAGACATTCGTTGATGTTCAAATCACAATTTTTGCCAGTCCATCCGGCATTACACTCACACATGTAATCGTTGTTTGATTCCACGCAGATGGCATCATTCCGACAAGGATTGTCTTTGCACAATCGTTCACCAAGTTTCGATTCACAGTGTGTCCCGGTGTATCCGGGTAAACAGTTACAGCTATACTCGCCCCTTTTATCCTCAGCGCAGGTGCCTCCGTTGTGACAAGGATTTTTCAAACATGGTGAACCTGAATGGGATCATTTACGAGTATGTTAATTAAACGTCGAAATTGACTTAATGAATCTCGCCGCCCTGAAGTTATAGTACTTCATGTCCCTCAACTGTCAAACTGAGAAAATGAGGTTTAAAGTTCAACCATAATATACTCTACTAAAACATTGTCAAATGTTCAAATAAGTTTATCCATAAAAAATAATGCGTGATCAAGAACATATTAGCGCACATTTTATTACTATTATGAATGTATTTTAGCTGATGTGAAAAATTGGTTTTGGACATGGCGTAATATGAGATTCAAAAAATTCATTTTTTCTCAAAATTATAGTACGCCATGTCCAGAAAATATTTATAATTACATTTTCAAGTGAAAAGTTTAACGAAAAATTTATTTAAAAAAAAATGCTAACACTTACTGAGCCCAAAAATAATAATAGTCCAAAATTTCAAAAAGTGGACATGGCGTAGTATAACTCTAGGGCGACGATCTATTGATCTATTGAGTTCTGTTAGTCAAGTGAAATTAAAAGCGAAGCGTTATTTATATTCATGCACCTTCACATAACTGCAGAGTGCAGACTGATTCTCTGATACTATCACTCACGTGCGAAAGTCTTCCCCTTTATATTGAATTATTGCTTTAATTAGAGTAATCTATTATTTTAAGATAATACAATCTCAAGATCAGTCGATAAGTTATTTACAATCGATATTTATTTTATTATTTAGTTTCTTAATATTTCAGAAACGAATTCCTTGGTACCGAAGTTGTTAAAAACATTGTGACAACTTTAATTTTAATTTAATATTAAGTATTCTAAACATTTTTTACTAAGCAAACATGTTCCTCGGCAATCAAAATTTGTACCTTGATAGCATTAATCAAAACGTGTGTGTACTCTCTTATCTTATCTTATGTGTGAGTTCTTTCTAATTTATATACAATTTTTCATCGGTCTCATAGTTAACTGGTTGCATTTCTTCTCAGTATAAATTTTTTTAAATAGTCTTGGCCGAGGGGATAACCACTAGAAATTTTGATGCGCACTTGAATTCAAAAATTGTAGGGTCCTGCGGCATAAGGGCGTAAGTGCCAAATTGAATAATTTTATGGCATTTTTTTTTTTTAATAAGAGATCACTTTCGAGGTATCAGTTAAGTCTATCGAACCATTAAAGGGATATCCTAAACCCAAAAACGTCCATTTTGACTCAGAAAGAGTTTCATAACTTTTTGATTTTTCAAATAAACAAAAAAAAAAGAACTTTCGAGCTATTAAGAGAAAGATCCTGAATTCAATAATCAACTCCGAGAAAAAACCTTGTCAATGGTACGGCGCGTCCCGAAAAACGAAAATATTGACACACAGAGTAGCATAACTTTTTTAATTTTTTTATTAAAGAAAAAACAAGAAAACTTAGCTTCATTGAATCGTGAAAAGAATAGGGAAAAAGAAGTAATCAATAAAAAAAACCAAACCTAGATTTTGACCCACTTCTAAGTCGTATTGGAAAATAATCTTCTGCACATTTAGTTGAGACCAATTAAAGGCATTTCGGAAATTTGGTACTTACGCTCTTATGCCCCGAGACTCTTCAATTCAAATAATTCAAAACTCTTAAAAGAGGCTTTCTTTTTTTGAAGAGAGATTTTTTTAAAGGGGGAATTTTTTTTAACACCATGGGAATAAACGAAATTTAATTAATGTTTTTTCCCTTTAAGCTAATGAAATAGTTTTTTTTTTAATATTCATCCCTAGAAATATTTGAGTGTTCATATATTATTATTATTCTGGTTCTTCTCCTGAACGTAGTGAATTTATTTTGCAAAATTGACGATATTTTTAATATTATTTTTTTTATACTTTTGCGAGGGGCTGATCATCCTTCAACTCTCTAGAAATCCCTTAAAAATCTTGAAATATTTTAACTTTTTTTTTTTAATTACTTAAAAACCTTTGAAATCTATGGAAATCCCTTAAAACCTTTTGCAATTTTTGTGAAATCTTTTAAATAATTTGGTATTTATTAACAAGTAAAAACTAACTTCAACTAACTTTAACGCATTTACTTCTTAAACCGAAAACTACAAAAACTGTTCGAGGTATTGTCAGGCTCTATTGAATCGTGAAAGGCTGCTTTAAAAAAAGCAACCATCTCCGAGAAAACCCTTTTCAAAGGAACGGCCGTCCCAAAAAATGGTCGATTTTTACTCAGAAAGAGTTGCATAACTTTTTTATTTTTTAATTAAAAAAAAGTGTTGAGCTATTACTGAATGGGGAAAGGAGTACTTAAAAACAAGTAGCCATCTGTGAGAAAACCCTTATCAAAAAAAGGGGCGTCCCAAAAAACGCCGAACGTGACACAGAAAAAGCTGCATAATTTTTCATATTTTTTTTTTCAATTTAAAAAAACCAGCAAGGAAGTACTTTTGAGCTATTACTTAGCTCTGTACAAATGTGACAGGAAAATCCTGAAAAAAGCAACCACTTTCAAGGAATACCTTTGTCAACGGTACGGCGCGTTCCCAAAAACAAAAATATTGACACACGAAGAGTTGCATAACTTTTTTCTCTTTTAATTAAAAGAAAAAACAAGAAAGTTCTTATTTTGAGCTATTACTTAGCTCTATTGAATCGTGAAAGGAACAGGCGGAAACAAGTAATTACTTTTTTTTTAAATTAGCTAACATGGATTTTGACCCACTTTAAAATCGAACTGGGCCATTATCATTTACATTCTACAGGGTCATGAGTTAGGTCAAAACAATTATTTCGTGTCAATAAACGAAATTTCCAAAATTTGGCACTTACGCTCTTTTGCACGACGAGCCTTAATTTATTCTCGGATTGATTAAGTTATGAACTGAATTGGAATTCGGTCCGTCCAGTGACTTACCGAATTCTTCCTTATATAATTTTAGGCTACAAAATACGATAATAATAATAAGCAAATTAATATTTTAGAAAGCAGATCATAATTTTTACGATTTCAAGTTCCAAAATAGATTTCACTGTACAAATATAAATGTTTTAAATAACTGCAAAATCGTTTAAATTACTTGAAATCTTAGAAATCAGTGTACACATAAAACCATTTTTCTAACCCTAATCTTTAATAATATTAACGTATGCGTTTCTTTTTGAATTTCATAGGTTTCTATTTACAATAATATTCTTGAAAAATTAATCGGAACTTTGAAAAAAAGGAAAAAAGAGACCAAATTCTTTAAAAAGGGATTATAGGAGGTTTTGAGAATAATAGGGGGAAATAGAAAAAACACGGAAATAGGAGGTTGATCTCTCAAAAAGCTATTCTGAACGTAAATCGAGAAATTTGAATAACGTCAATTGTCTGATTTATGAACCTAGTTAAATAGTAAGATTGTTTAACGACTAAATCAATTTTAAAGAAAGAGTTTTTAAGGCAGAAATATTCTGAGTTCAAGCGTTCTATTCTAAAGGTTGTACAAAGGTTTGAAGTGCTTTGACCAACGTAAGGCTGGTGATCTTGTTCGATAAGACAGCACGCAAGGCCTATATACACGTATATTCTTATAAAACCTAAACGAAAGAGGGTGGATCAATTGTTGGCATACGTGGTACAGTTAGTAGCGTCATAGTATGCGTACATTCTACAGTGCATGATTGAATCGATTAATGCACTCGAATATGGTGCACCTGCTAGCAATCGTCTGCGATAATTTCCATCAATAATTCAAAGCATCCAAGCCCCTATGAGTTTCCCTCAAACCACAAACTTATTAATTGACCAAGTTTTATGTCTGTACTGCTTTATTAGAAGCATTAAATAAGTTAGAAAAAAATCCTAATCAATAATGAATTTAGATCTATGTCAATTTATACTTTAATGAAATACCCACGTAATGGAAAAGTGTTTTAAGCTTATTCTTTATACACCGGTTAGTAAAATGGGAAAGCTAAGTATTGTCTTGTATTTTTAGTAATTATTTCGTTCCTCCTTCTCGTGCCTGTCTGTTAAGGACTTGGTTAAAGACTTAAGGAGCATTGACCGAGTGAAAATGATTTCTAAAATAAAAGCATTGTCCCCATGAGAGAAAGGTCATGCGAATTGGATCGTGAAGGATCAGTCGAGATCTACCATTGTCAATTTGGCAGTTGTTGCCGGAATATCGGGCGTAACAGTGGCACTCGTAACGGTTCTGCCTCGATACGCATTTTCCGTGCCTCATGCAAGGCTCATTATGGCAGTTGTCCATAGTCGTAGTTGGGGTGAAAACATCGTCGCCCTTGTTGCTGGAACCACCTGAAAATTGTATACTTTCGTGCATGCATTCTAAAGGGGTCTAACATCTAAACACTAAACAACTAAAATAAAAATCTAGCTTCATCAAGCCAAATATCACACAGAGAAAAAATCATTCCTATCTCTAGCATAAGTTCTCTAATGATAGAAACTCCTATTTTAATAAACTTTTTTCTCCATGTTTGTCAAACCAAATAATACGTGATTTAAATTCTCAAACGGTGCTGCTGTCACAAAAGAAAACACTCTACTGAAAAGGAAGACTCAATTATGATGTTCCGCCTGCTCTGATCCCAATCCTCAATCAATTCGTATCAAGGAACTCTGAAAGGAACTGACTTTTGAACAAAAATCTGCGAGTACTCACATCCTTTAGAATCTGCAGGACAAGATCCGAAGAGGGCTCCCTTATTGACGGTATCATTAAAGAGAATCGCGGGTCCTTGAAGGATGCAACCTCGAAAATTTTCACCAACAATCAGCGTACTGTTCACGCTATAATCCGGAAGTGTGAGAATGGCAGAGTTGTAGGTAGCATTCGCAATTATCTGAACAATAAAGAATAATTGCAGTTACGCAAACGAGTTCAATGGTCTCCAGAGTTTTAGTATTTCAACGTTCCAATTGTTATTGAAAGATGGAACATCAATTTTGTAATGCTTAATTAGAAACGTTCTGAATAAGCTATATTATCATAATAATTTTAGAAAATACGAATTACCTGTTTGTGACCTGCAGCACTGAGAGTGAGATTTCCAAGTTTGAAGAAGAGGTTGACATTGTGCCAGACGTTATCTAATAACCTAGCGTTTAATCTTGCATCGTAGCGTTGTTGATTGATGATAGCGACAAAAAGAAGACCATCCGGGTTGACTTCGAGACTTATCCAATCACCTTCAACCCATTGTTTGAAAAGTCTACCAGGTTCACATGTTCGAAAACTGAGGCCACTATGCCTGTGAACCGAGACGAAGGAACTGAGTTTCAAGTATCCTGAACCATTGAAATAAGCCTCTCTAGCTGGTTCTTGAAACCTCAGGTGGTTCGCTTCCTGAGGTATCTGGTGTGTCGATGCCAGGATGGCTGAGAGAACTGCAAAAGAAAAAAAAAAGAAAATTAAAATTGATGTTGTGACAACATAAATTAATTATTATTATTATACCATTAAGCCATTTCCCTTTCGGGGTAGGCGTGACTTGCTCGGTTGGAGAATAGTAGTGTGCATGTGGGTATATAGGTATAAGGTAGGTAGGAATATAGGTATGAGGTGGACAGGCATATAAGTGTTAGGTATATATATTTTAGATTGATCTGGAATTCATTTTCCGTATATAGATTCGACAAAACCATTCAAAACCTTATAAACATTTTCAAACCAAACAATAAATCTTTCAAACAAAAAGACTTCCTGGTGTCGTTTTCATAATTAAAGACTTCAGTGAATATAGTTCTTATATAAGAAATAAGTAAAGCAAATAAAGATTTTTTAATTTAGTAAATCCCTTTAAAAGTTACCGATGAAAAGAATTCCATGTCAATTCCAGGATTCACGGTCAAATGCCTACCTTAAATTTGTAATTCACTTTTTTTATTAATTTGAGGAATTGTAGAGTTTGAGGGGCGCTGTCAACAAAATTTTCTTTTCTAATCAAGAATGGATGGTCATACTCATTTTATAATCTATGGAATCAGTATACTTTTTCCCATACATGAAATGAGCGTGTGTCGTACACGTGCTTATATTATTGTTTAGTAGGGCAAATAGCTATTATCAAACATGTATTTGAAAATATTATTTCTGTATGAAATAGCTGCGATAGTGCGATTAGATAACGAAACTGAAGCGAGCAATGTGACGCGTGCCCCGATTTCCTATGTCTCAACGATCGAATGATAATCTGATTGTATGACTTACTACTGAAACCCCCTATATCCCATACATTGATTTATTGAATGTATGAACAATGCGTCACCTTTGAAAAGTAGAGCAAAGGAAATTTCATTAAAATATTCCTGAAATACATAAAGGGATACTTTTAATGAATTAAAATACCTAACTTTATTTAAGTAGTGGTTTGATGGTAAGACCTAATATGGAAACTGAAAGTTTATGATTTTCTTTTGTATAATAAGACAGTTCATATCTTACTCTGAGATTCCCACAGTGCTATACAACTCAGTAATTTTGTGAAAATACAACAAAAAGGAATAGACGAGTATAGAGTATAAAATATAAGATAAGGGCATCGTGCAATTATACCACTTCAGGATGCAACTACTGCAATCTACAATTCGCTAATTATATACGCACCCTTTGAACGAGAAATTGCAGAAGTTATCCCCTTTGTATGCTCTTTGTGTGAACTTACGTATTAAGCATACTTTTTTATTTTATTTCAATCACATTTTGAATCTTCCTTTAAGTTAAATCTTAATTCCTAGTGGGATTTTTATTTTTAAACCAAATTTTAAATTAAGGCATGACAATGTTAACCATTTTAAATGTGAAGCCATCACGAAATGTACAATTGAAAACAATTTAGAGTTTTTTGAACTTTGCGAATATTATTTTTCATTTTTTATGACCTGTGACTAATGCATCCTTTTTTACCTCTACACGTGACTAAGGATAACTTCCTCGAGGCCAAAGACGGTCAAGAGGAACTCACGATTTGGCGCGACTGGCATAATGAAGGAGTTGGAGGCAAGCTCTAGAACTTTGCAAACCGGAAATGACGCGATTCTCTTTTGTATGTTCACTTCATCGCATCGCAAATCAAAAGAACATGGAACGAAATGACGTGTCCGTTCGATTCTCTCATCCGGATGAATTCGAGACGTTCTCTATTGATCGGAGAGTCAGATTCGAGCATCGAAGTCTCCTTTTTTCATCTCAGATATAATGAAAGTCATGAAATTCAACAACACTGAAAAATAGAGCTGCAACTTTAGAGGGTTGCTATAAAGTCCCAATTTCAAAATTCCCTGAGTTTCTCTGACTTATCCCTGACGATTTTTTTATTTTCCCTGACAGTTACCATATAAATACATGAATTTTCATCCAAAAAGTTGAATTTTCGACTAAAGAAATGAATTTTCAACCAAGAAGATTAATTTTCTATCAAAAAAGACGCAGTTTTAAAAAACACATAAATTTTCAATCAAGTAGATAAAATTTCAATTAAGAATATTGATTTTCTACTAAAAAAGATGATTTTTTTTGAAATACATGAATTTTGAACCAAATAATTGAATTTTCAACAAAAAAGGTGGATTTTTAACAAATTACGTGAATTTTCAACTGAAAAGATACAGTTTTAACCAAAAGTGGAACAGTTATGTTTTCATTTAAGAAACGTAATTTTTAACAAAAAAAGATTTTTTTAACAAAATAGTTAAATTTTTAACCATAGAAATTAATTTTCAACCAAAAGCAGGAATTAGCCACTAAAAAGATGAATATTCTGCCAGAAAAGACGAATTTTCAACAAAATACATGAATTTTCAGCAATATATTTGAAATTTCAACTGAAGAAGATCGATTTTCAACAAAAAAAGGAATAGTTAAATTTTTAGTTAAAAAAAATAATTTTCAACTAAAAGCAACTAAATAACAAAATGTTTTTCATAAACTGGAAACATGATTGGTTGGAAGAGAATGTAATAAAAGACGTAAAGAGTGATAAGATTGAGAAATTTTCATTCAGAAAAAATATATCAGGATAATTTTCCCATGACCAAAAAAGTGTATCTCCACTCGTAAATCTAATCACGTTCGAGATCCGGGTCTCGGTTTCAAGTTGATCTACCATAAGAAAAAATTTGCATTTTCTAACTGTGGAACGAAAGAAGTAATTTTGTATGGGACGAGGGAAAGACTCAGAGAAATGGTTTCCGTTCCACTTGGTTGAAGAAATGAAGAGTCAAAAGGAATATTTTTTTGCGCTAGAAAGCCAAAGGTTCGAAAACTTTCATTTTTTCATACAAGGTAGTGACCATTCATACATTCTGAACAATAATTTTGTCTTTAAAATATGTCACTAGAGCGGAACTTTTGAAGATTCTAAACACGGCTTAGCATTGTTAAACGCCGTTCATCAAAAGTACCCTTAATAAAAATTTGCATTGTTCAAAATGAGATGCAACAAAATTCACACCATGGGTTTTCTGTAAATGATAAAAATAATAAAAGTGTATATTAGATGATTAAAATAAGGAAAAAGATCGCAAGGTTAATTAATAATGTGAAGTAATCGATTTCTTCAAAATGTTTTTCTCTTAGAATACCGGTTTTATATTCTCATGAAGCAGATGACCAATTTGGTATGAATGAACTCTATATATATGAATAATATGAGTCATCCTCTACTTTAATTTGAAAGGGAATTCATTGATTTAAATTCTCTAATAATTATTGTATAAAGGTAAGGATTGAGATGCTAGGATTGTTTTTTATGAGTAAAGATTTTTCGTTGTAAAAAGGAATATTTTAGAATTATAAAAATATTTGAATTGATAATGTTCTGAAACATCAATAAGTATTTCATTTTATTGGTTTAAAATGTGTAACTCTTTCAGTAGGTAGTCTGCAAGGCACTGAAGAAAAGAGAATAATAGAAGTGTTTTTACGATGGTATAATAATTTTTTCCGCCATGTTTGGAGATTTCTGTAATTATTTCAAAATAAATGAACGTATATTGTCCTTTTGGTACCAACATAGAATCCAACATACGTGTATACATCGTCTTCTCAATTGAATATATGCAATGTAGCTATGTGTGAGTACATACGAGGCATCGAAGTCTCCGAACCCGTTTAAGCTGCAAGGAGTTTATACCTATAACTATACAGACTCTGGAAGACGTTTGTCCGCCCACGGTTCCCACTGCAGTTGCAGGATCACTGATAAATGTTCAAAAGAGTGCAATGTTGTGTTTTGCATCAGTAGCTCTTTGAACTTGCGCAAACAGTGATAGGAATTCATTTTTTAAATATTAAATATAACAAATTATTATAGATTTCGTAGTACCACAAATTATAATTCTTATATTAATATTCAGAATTTGTATCAATGTATAGGGGCTTTTACTATGGCACTTTCTACAGGATTGCTACAAAATCCCAATTTCAAAATTCCCTGACATACCCTTACCAATTTTTCATTTTCCCTGACTAAATTTGCATTAAAAATGATTTTTTAACCAAATGGTTGAGTTTTCAACCAAAAAGATGAATTTTCAACTAAGCAGAGTAATTTTCTGCCAAGAAAGACGAATTTTCGACAAAATACATGAAGATTCAAATTTAAAACAAATTTAACTGAAAAAATTATTTCGAAAAAAAGACGAACTTTCAACGAAGTAGTTAAATTTTCAACCAAAGAGATGAATCTTTAACGAAACAATTGAATTCGCAACGAAAGGTGTGATAGTTGATATTTACAACAAAAGATATTTAAATTTTCAATAGAAAAACAGTTAAATTTAATCTAGTAGTATCTTCAACCGAAATAGATAAATTTCCAACCTAAAAAGATGAATTGTCTACAATTAAGTTGAGTAATTAACTCAAAAACATAAATGTTCTACCTATATAATTGAATTTTCAACTAAAAAAAGACGAGTTCTCAACAAAATACATGAATTTTCAAATTAAAAGGATAAATTTTCAAGAAAAAATGGAATAGTTACATTTATAGTTAGAAAAAATTATTTTCACCAACACAGTTTTAAAAGTTTTTCAATAATATAGTTAAAAGATAGTTAAATAAAGAAATAGAATAGTTAAATTTTCCGTTGAAAAATAATTTTTAACCAATGATAAAACGAATTTTCAACAAAATAGTTAAGGTTTCTACCAAAGAAATAAATTTTCAACCAAAAAGATGAATTTTTCACCAAGAAGACTAACATTCTACCACAGAAGACGAATTTCCAACAAAATATATGACTTTTCAACAAAATATGTAGTTGAATTTTCAACTAAGAAATATAAATTTTCAACCTAACATGAAATTGAATTTTCAACCAAAAAGTTGAATATTCTACAAAAAACAGAATACTTACAGTTTCAGTTAAAAAGATTAATTTGTAACCCAAGCTAAAACGAGTTTTCAAAATGATAGTCAACTTTTATTTTTCAACCAAAGAAATGAATTTTCAAACAAAAAGATTTATAGTTTTTTATCAAGAAGATTAAAATTCTACCACAAGAGACGCATTTCCAACAAAATACATGAATTTTCAACTAAATAGTTAAATTTTCAACCAAAGTAGACACATTTTCACCTTAATAAGTAGTTAAATTTTCAATAAAAAAAGGTCTTTAAACAAAAATGATGAATCACCGACCAAAAAAATGAAACTTAAAAAAAGTAATTGTAAAAAAGAAGAATTTTTTATAGAAAACAGTTGAATTTTCGAATCGAAAATATGAATTTTCAACCAAAAATGTTCATTTCGAACCCAAAAAGACGAATTTTCACACCAAAAATATGATTTTTTAACCAAAAAGAATGACTTTAACAAAGTTATTCATTCCCTAAGTTTATAAAATCATCGTAAGATTTGTGTGTGTGTGAGGGGGACAGGGGGTGAAAATTTCAGAAAAACACCTAACGTAATTTGTGGGTGACCTATAAACTTCAACTTCAGTTTACCGAAAATTCCCTGGGTCTTTCCGGTTTTGATTGACATAACCTGACTTTTCCGGTTCATTTTTAAATTCCCTGACTTTTCCTAACTTTCCGGTTTTCACTGACCTGTAGCAACCTTGTTTCTATTTAATTAAACCAACAATTATTTTCCAAGTGACCTTTATTTATTATATTATATTATGGGTCCTTACAGAATCTCATAAATTAAACACAGATTGATTGATTGCATTTTTTTTCAGAAACAGGAATTTCTCATGTGTCATTGAGTCAGTTTGCTTTCTAACAAGAATCATCATGGCTTTATCTGACATATCGCAGATAGTTTCTCCTGCCATAAAAACGTTTCGTCCGTTTTAAGAAAACTTGACACGGAACTGCCATTGTCTCCAGGGAGAAAATGTGTGCTATCTAATTATATTTGCATACCACATAAAATTTCACTCTCTTGTATATTCTTCACTGAGAAAAATACTTGGTTTAAACAAAAAAACTATTTGGTGGATAGAAAAGTAACAGAATGTTGTTGCGCTGTCCAGATTGATGAATATAATATAGAAGTATACCAAATTCACCGAAAGCCGTTTGAGAAATTTGTTCCATCTCATTTTGAACAATAAAAATTTTCATTGTGCCTTGATTTGGTTTCATGTCTCAAAAATGTTGCAACTCAAAATTACACGAAATTTAGCGTACTTTTAAGGATCGGCGTTTTACAGTATTTGAAGCGTTTATAAAATTGAAGGGCGGAAACGCAAAAAGGAGGTAGCTGACAAAAAAGTATTGTGCAGGATAGCGAGGAAACATTGTGCAAAATCGAAATCACAATTGAAAAAAATCTGCTTCCAAACTGACGTATTGTTTAATCGATACCAAAAAAGTTTGATTGATAAGAAGCTTTCAGATATATTATTAAAAAATATTTTCCGACGGTGACGATCGCAACGTGACAAAAAAGTATCAAATATAGGATAAATATGGCTCCTGTAATTCGTGTGATGGCATTGTCACCTTCAAAATGAATGTTCTTAGTTCTAGCTTTAAATTGGTGTGTAATACTTTCCCCAATTTTTGATAATTTATCAATATTATGAACTTGAAAAGTTTTTCTATCCAACCCATACTGGTTTCCCCTATATAACACAGTTTTACTCAGTTTCTTTCAGCAATCAATTCGTAATGAGTAAAGATGCCAAATAACCGTCAAAAGCCTTCAATGTAAAAAATAAAAATGACATAAAAATCCTCTCCCTCAAAAAACCCATTGTTTTGAATGCTTTACAGCTTAACCAGTCTGGGTACCACTTGGAAGAAATTTTGCATGGTCGTAACTTGTGCAGCAATAACGAAAGCTGCCTCGCGCCGCGGTATCATCAATGCTCGTAAAAGTAACCGAGGCTTCCGCGCGAATCGTTCCCGGCGATTTTCTTTAGACCGGATTTAGAAAATACCGGACTGAGTTCTTTGCCTTTACTTCACAGTTCAAGTGAAGAAGAGTACTTGCTGCTTTTGCCTAGAGATTGCGATTATGGGATGTATGTACTATGTACATGACTCAACATGTCTACGATCTCGCCACGCCTCAAGAGTCTTGGCCGCTACTCTTTGTTTAGAATAAGCAAGGGCGCCGATTTGAATATTAAAAAAAAAAAGAAGAAAAATCAAACAACAAAAACACGGCAAAAAGAGGTTTTGAGTCGAAAGTCGTATTTTTATTTTGAATTTTTGCCACTTTTCATGATTACTATACGCAAATTACAATCTTTGACAAAAAAGTATATGAAAATACACTGTTTGTATTTTGAATTTTTGTCCAATTTGCCCGATTACTATGTAAATTGTAACTATCACCCAATAAAATAACTAAAAATACTATTTGCATAAAATGGTAAAATGTGTTAAGTAATATAAAATATTGACCATAATATTTTTTTGACAAAACAGAATTGCAAAATTTGCTATTTAAATAAATTGTAAGAAATGCTATCTTTTTCTGCCAAGAAGTTTAATTTTCAGATGCATTTTAGGCAAATGTCACAATTTGTCCATTTTTTGATCTAACTAAAGGTGGTGACGCTGGAAATATTAAAATGTGCAGAATACAATTGCAAATAAAAATGGTAATTTTCATAATTTCTACATAGCTTGGAAATTACAAAGTTTCGTTTCAGAGTTCAAATCATTTATTTATAAATGGTACTCTTCGCTCTGTTTTCAAGTTACAATTTCAAGTACAAGAACAAATAGTAGTACAAGATCAACCTCAAGTTCAAGTTACAATGTGCCGCAAAATTACGTTTTCAAAACTCTCTTACTTTTCCCTGATTTTTCCTTGACCAATTTTTCATTTTCCGTGACCATTAACATTCAAAGACTAGCATATTAATCTTCTGACATTTTCAACATAGAATCTTTTATAAACGGAATAAAACAAGACTTTTCTACCATAAAAGATGAATTTTCATTCCAAAAGATTATAACAACATTGTTGAATTTTATAACTATAACGATGAAATTTCAAAAAAATAGTTGAAGCTTCAACCAAAAATGCTTAATTTTCAACCAGACAGTTGCATTTTTATTTAAAAAAGACGAAATTTTTACTAAACAATTTGAATTTTTAAACAAAAAAGACCGATTAAAAAAAAGACAGTTGAATTTTTAACCACGAAAGATTTCAGGAAGCAAGAGCAAGAAAATAAATAGGAATAGAAATACAAGACAAATAAATTACTAACAAGAATATTATATCAGGGAGGCCGCAAAATTTAATTTTCCAAATCAGATCTTTTCAGATTTCTTTTTCCCCTGACCATTAATATTCAAAGATCAGAATCTTAATATTGCAAAATTGTTCAAATAGAATCTTTTAGAAAGGGAATAAGACTGTTTCAATTAAAAAATGTAAAATTCATATTTTTTATCCTTGACAGTTATTTAAAATGCCTCTTATAGAAATTCCTTGACTTTTGCAACAAAATTTTCCGAAATCCTTGACTTTTCCCTGATTTCCAGATTTTCCCTGACCTACGGCTACCCTGGAGAGAGAAATAAAATATAATAAAGGAAAGTAAGAAAGAATTTGAGAGCCGGCCGAATAAAAAAGAAGGGCTGAATTGACTGCGGTTGCGATCTGTGGGTCGATTACCTTTCCAAAGTCTGGAGCTTTTACTAAGGAGAAGGAACAATGGCATGAAATTCACGCGGAAGAAAAACGTGATGTAATTGAAAACTTCTAACAATCGACAATCTCTCCCGAGGGAGGTACGGAACATTAGATTAAAGATTGTTTTTTTACATAGTGTAATTACAATTTCCGTCTTGAATATATATTGTCAACACATCAAGAGATGTCATTTCATTGAAAACGATTTGTAATGCAGATTTCTAATTACATTCATCAAGTCAAAGCTCAACATAAAGTTTATACGATATTCAATCCTAACACGTTTCGCTTTCTGTTTCGAGAAATCATCATTTTTCATTCTTGCATTCCATTATTTCAAACATTACGTAATTTTTTCCCTATCATAAATCTATTCGAGGTCGATGGCAGATTATAATATATGGGCGTTCGCTTGTTATAATTATATCGTGATACAAGAAACAACTTCTGTAGAAAGCTTGTGCCCTTGTGCATCCTCCAGATTCATTGTGCAATCGCTCATTATCTCTACTGATAAATCCTTTCTATATTAAAAATTTATATTTATAACTGAATTTCTATCGGAACCAGACTTTAATACAACCATTTTAGCTTTAACACTTCTAGTAATTCGATTCGCGGTCTTCAAGCATTAATATTGCCTTTTAAGATAAAATTTTATATACAGAATATTCTTTGCACAAAGTCACATTTTACTAGGTAATAGAAAACGAAGTATAGGGGACAGTGGGGCTAAGCCGTCAAAAGTTTTAACATGTATTAGGCATTGTTGGATAGAGAATTTAGTTGGCTACATAATGTTGCTTTTGATTTTGAAGTGCGATGCTTTGTTTATCAATTATTATAAGAAAAAGTGAAGTGATGGAAAATCTGTCGAGCGAAAAATCGTGGGGCTAAGATGACACCCTCCTGGGACCAAGTCGACATTTGACTATAATGTTTGAAGAAAGAAAAGGAGACATTTAAAATTTTTTTATTATTGTAGCCAACTAAATTCATGATCCAACAATACATAATACGTTGTCAAACACCATTTTTTACATTCTCATCCCATAATGAGAAAGTATTAGTTTTATGTAAAATTGGACTTCTTCGGTTTTCATCAAATCTTCACGTTTTGAGACCCCCTGAGTCAGAAAAAATGATTGTTAAAGAGGTTCCTGTCTGTCTGTCTGTCTGTATGCATGTCTGTATATCTGCCTGTATCCTGTATCGGCAAGATGACGTACTCGGTGTCGACTTAGACCCACGCGTCAATTTTGTATAATGGTATCCAAAAAAACCTTGAAAATCATCGGAAAATCAAAATTATCAAGACATTCATATTCGGAAAAAACTGTCAACCTCTGAAAACACTTTTTATGTCGTGAAATGTTCCATGTCATGCAGAATGCCACGAAACTCTGTCGATAAAGATAGGGCATTAGGGCCCACTTTTATTTAAAAAACCAAGTTCACACGGTTTATATTTTTCTTTAAAAAAGCAAGTGTCGGCTTAGCCCCAACTGTCGGCTTAGCCCCACTCTCTCCTGCGGCCGTTTATAAAATGTAAATAAGTATATAAATTAAAAGAAACAAAACAAGTCTTGAATTTGCATAAGTGAAAAACAAGATTATAAAAAAAGACGTAAAAAAAGTTATATAAATATGCAGTCGAGGAGTTGAACCATTCTTGAAATCTGGTGTACATCTTTCATAAAATCTCATAAAATTGAGCATGGAATGAAATCTTTTCAAAATTTTATAAATCACTTTCACTTTTTTGAAGCATTTAAAAATTCTTAAAAATCCTTGAATTACCTGAATGTCGTGCATAATCTTTTGAAATTTCTTTATTCAAAACAATTAAGATTTCTGGAAATTTCTTAAAACCCTTTAAAAATTTTGAAAGTCCTTGAAATTTCAAAATCCCTTATAATCCTGTAAAAATCGAAGGAAATCCCTCAAAATCACTAAAAAATATTTAAAATCCTTGAAATTCCGTAAAATATTGCACAATCTTACGAGAACCTTTGAAATCTTTGAAATTCCTTTAAAATTAATTGAAATCTTTCAAATTCATGGGAATCGTTCCAAATCTCTTAAAATTCCTTACAATATAATAAAATATTTTAAAGCCATTAAAAATCCTAGAAATCCCTCAAAATCCTTTATAATAATCCGAAATCCTTTGGAATTCCGTTAAATCTTTTCATATCTTACGAAATCCTCTAAAATCTGTGGATATACTTTGAATCTTTTGAATGCTCTTAACATCCTTTGAAATCCTGTGAAATTCTCGAAACCCCTTTAAATCTCTTAAAATTGATTAAAATTCTTTGATATCCTTGCAAATATTTTTAGAGATCCCATGAAATCTTTTGAAATCTCATGAAATCCCTTTAAGTCTCTTCAAATATTTTAAATCCCGTGACCTATTTTGAAAAACTTCAAAATCTCTTAAAATCCCTTAAAATCTCTTGAAATCCGGGGAAATCGGTCATGATTATTTAACATCCCTCAAAATCCGTTGAAATCCTTCGGTACCTCTTGAAATCTTTTGAAATCCACGTAAGATATTTGGAAATCTGACTAAACTCCTGGAAGTCCCTTAAAATCTTATAAAATCCCTTGAAAAAGTTGATATTCTCTCTGAACTTGTAATAGTATAATTTCTACAAACTCTTTTTAAAATCATTTTAAATCTTTAAAATCTCTCTTAATCCTTTGCAATTCCTTGATATCTCGCGAAATCTTTGAAATCCTTGGAAATCCCATGAAATCTTTTTAAATCTTATGAAATCTCTTTAAATTTCTTCAAATCCGCGGAGATCGTTCTTGATTCCTTCAATTCCGTCAAAAACCGTCGAAATTCTTTAGTATATCTTGAAATCCTTTCAAATACAGTAAAATCGCTGTAAATCTGATTAAACTCCTTAAAGTCCTATAAAATCTTGTAAAAAAAATGGCATCCTATCTGAAATTGTACTATAGGCCATTTCTTTAAGCTCTTGAAATCTTTCTAAATCATTTGAAGTCTGGGAAACCTCTCGTAATACTTTTTAGTTCCTTAAAATGCCGTAGAATACCTTGAAATCTGTTGAAATACTTTTACATTATTGGAAATCTTTCAAATCATTTAAAAAACCTTGAAATCTTCTTTGTGAAAGTAATTGACATATTTTTGATATACTGAGTAAAAAATAAAAAATCTTATCTAAGAAATGTGGGGGGGGGGGTCTTCATAATCTTACGAATCCTTACAGTAGGGGGTGGGGTCTAAAATTTAAAAAGTGATTCTTACGTAATTAATAAACACGAATTTCTTTAGTCCGGCAAATAGTGAAAATCGAGTTATTCTGTGGAAGCTCTAGGCAAGGAAGAAGGCAGTTAAACCTATTAGAAATTGTAATATGGCTTATTTGCGAAACCTGCTGTGGTTCCCACGCAATCTTTTCTGCGCCCACTGTCTCCTTTTTATTTTTCTGTAAACGAGGATGCTTTGGCATTTTTTAACTTAAAAACTAAAATATCTCGATAAAATCATATAAGCTTCGTAAACGTTCACGAAAATTACATTGTCTATAGTTTTCAAGATTAAAGTAGACGTTGCAAAAATAATAATTCAAAATGAATGCTAAAAATGAAATCTAGATCATCAGTTATGCAATGCACACATGAGAAGAATAGGAGATATTTGACCCCTGGAATGGTCTAAGTACTCTCGTGTCTCTCAAGTATAATGTCCGTCCACACCGTTGCCGAAGGGCAATTCGCACCGTGAGAACTGCCAAAGACGTTTATCCGAATGAAAGGCATCATAACGTGATTATGGTGAATTCATGCCAAATAACAACTGAAAACTAGGAAATCGTCACTTAAAAGATTGATGATTGCCTGTGCCTAGCTTGTAATTTCAATTTTGCATAAAACTTCTTCTGAAATTCGTGTCTTGATTTTAAATATCACAAAACTGAGAAACAAACTTGATAGATTTCCCAATCAACACATTATAAGGAAATATAAACCTGTAAATTAGGTTTGTCATTAAAAAGATTTACGAAATAAAATAATAAATACAAATAAATAAAAAAAGTATTTTAAAAATAATAGTACATTATGTAACAAGGGGCGAAAGGAGCAGATTTTAGTAATTACCCGAGGGAAAAGTCTACTTTCGTCCCGTGTTACATATAGTATTTTATTCCACTCTCGACTGTGGCCACCTTTTAGCCCTGAAAAGCGGGTCCGACGCATTTTTCTATAGCTTTGTTCGCGGCTCGAATTCTGATCGACTGGAAGCAACTCAGATTTTCAATATTGCGACCGTCGAACAAAAAAATAAAAAAATGTCAATTTTATTTTCGCCCCGCAAATTTTACTTTCGCCCGCAAATGCGGTTTACGGAAAATATATGTTACTTTCGCCCCTATTTTTAGGGGCAAAAGGTGGCCATTTCGGTCGAGTATGGAATAAAATACGAAACTTCAACTAAATAGTTGAATTTCATACAAAAATAGTTGAATTTGCTACCCAAAAACATGAATTTTCATCCAAGAAGATTAATTTTCTATCAAAAAGACGACTTTGCAACAATATGTATGAATTTTCAACCAAATAGTTGAATTTTCAATTAAAAAGGGGCATTTTCAACCAAAAATGAAATAGTTAAATTTTCATTTTAAAAAACAACTTTTCAGCCAAAAAAACGCATTTTCAACCAAAGAGATGAATCTTCAATTTAACAAATGAATTCTCAACCAGTAAAAATGAAGTCTCAACGAAAAATGTAATAGCTGAGACTTCAACCATAAATTTATAATAAAACCAAAAAGACAAAGTTGCAACTAAGAAAGATTTTTCTGTCAAGAAAAAAAAAAAAAATGCCAACCAAATTGTGGAATTTTCGTGCCAAAAAGGCAAATTTTTAACAAAACAATTGAATTTGCAACCTGAAAATATTAATTTTTAACAAAAAAGTTAATTTTCAATAAAATACTTCAATTTTCAACCAAACAGATGATTCTACAACCAACAAAAATTAATTTTTTTTTTAGTTTTCAACAAAATAATTAAATTTGTAACCAAAAGAGATGAGTTTTGAATCAAAAATATAGTAGTAGATTTTGAATTAAAAAGAATTAACTGTCAACCAAAAAATAAGATTTTTCCACCAAAACCAAATTTTTAGTCCCTGGGATCACAACGCAGAAGGAGGTCAAAAAAGGGAAAATGAAATAATTTTTCACCAAAAAGGAGAAAAATCTTGGAAAAAATAAACATTTATTTTTAAATGCAGAAAAAAAACAATATTTTTATAAGAAATGTTCTATATTTATTTCTATAATTAATACTTTGAAGTTTATAATAAATGATTCTGCAAGTTAAGAAAATATTAAACTTTTCTTACACAGGGTAGCATATCCCAGTTTTTAATAGAATGTTTTTAGCGTAATTCAAATATTGTATTTTCAAATATCGTACATTTAAAGAGAAAAGGGGAAAGGGGTAAAAGGGGAAGTTTTTCAAAAATCGAGGGAAAAGGGGGTACTGCAGGGGAGCAGGTAAAGAATGTGATCCCTGAAATAAGTTAAATAGAACTATTTGTTAGTCAAATTTAAGTAGTTGGATTCTTGTGATAGAGAATGAGAGCATTATTGTTAATAAAGTAATAAACAGGTTATAGAGTCACTAGATTCCCACGCAATCGATATGCCCTATAAAAAGCATTTTTCCGTTAAAAAACGGCACAACTCCCTCAAGGTAATCGGTGTGATTAACGGCGAAGGGCATTCATGGTTGACTGATTGTTACAAGCATACTTCATACTTCATATAGATCATACTTTACAGTTTATAATTTATACTTTTTACCCCGTGACACTGCTCGTAATAAAGATGGTGATTTTATTTTATAGAAGAGTATTAAATGCCAAATACATATTCTTTAATGGAATCATAGGCATGTAGTTCTCCAGACTAGTCGTAAACTAATTTCAATGGTTGTTCTTTTATAGCAGCAGTTTATAATTTTATACCCTGTTTACTGTTCATACATCAGAGTATTTTCTTTGAAATCTATAGACATTTAATTAATACAAGAAGATAATAAATTACGTATGGATTAATGCTGTTAAATGATTTGAGAAAGTTAAAGTTCATAATGCAAAATTTAAAAATATTCTTATTAAGGTGTATTGTTCTCTTACTTTTTTTATTGTAGCTCATTTGTTACACTGTCAGAAAAATCTGGGAAATTTAAGCACTTTTGAATAGTAGTTTTTATGTTTGTACCAAACAGTGGAAATTGCAAGTCAGACTATGTGTTGGTTTGAGTTGTTTATTACCGCTATGTTGTTACCTTTGAATTGACTTAAAATTAAAATAACTTATTACAAGTCAGCTATATAATTTAAACGTAAATTATGTAATTCAATTAATCATATAATTCAATTAATTATATAGCCAAGATATCACGCTACCTAAAGCACATTTTTTTAATATTTACAGTTGTACATTTTTCTTTTCAATTCAATTTTTCTTTTAGGTGCGCCAACGCACCCTCCTCTCCCCTACTTTTGTGGATCGCCGTTTTTCTGTCTTCACGAAGATTACAGGATAACAATTTGTGCAATATTATCGGCATCATCGTGCAAACTTAACCGCTTATGACGAGATTGAAATCAGGGAAATAGATTTTAGTGAATGGAATTTACACAAATAAAAAGGTATTGCTATAAAAATTAAGTAATAAAACAATTCGAAATGTAGCAGAAAATGGAAAACTCTCATTACTCATTTATTAGACACTGCCTTATAATAAAGGTGGTTGACTCTGATGGGGAATTGAACCCGGTCTACTGTGAAACAATCGCCCTTTAGACCAATTGGTACCGAATAGTAATTGAAAAAAAAAAAAAATTTCATCATCAATTACCTCTTATTTCAGTATTGTTAAAATCTGAAGACACAAATCAGGTTATATAGAGACAAAATCTCTGATAACAAAAGAAGAAGAAGACTTAAGGAAGAGGACATCGGACAATTCGCGTGCGAGGTTTCGTCCTTTTCGATATTGGTCGCGGGAAAATGCATTCCAATTGGATTACGGTAGAAACTATAGCCGGTTTCACGGATAGGCACTGATCAGTGAATGGCTCTAATTCATTGCGCCAGTGGTTCTCACGGTGACTGGTGACCCTCGATGAGTTGCAAACATCGCGAATCACGTTTTCCTGTAGCATATATATATTCTTAGTATATATTGCACAATATGCATGCATATAGATATTTATTCAGCCACTCGACGGACCTAGACTTTGGAGTCTTAGAGAATCCCTGGGATAGATCGGACCACGGTGGTACCCACTACCCAGTACCGCAATGCAATTGCACGATAATGACGTATAACTGCATTCTACTGCTGTTTAAAATGCACTCCCGTAAGAAGCGATAAACATAGGTCCGTTACCTATAGAGAGAAATTCGAAACTTCCTAACTTTTTAGATTTATATCTTTTATCGAATCATCTATAATTCTATACTGAAGCAAATCTCGAGAAACATTGTTTTATTGTCGGTTTATTGGAAAATAAACGATAAGGTAGGGAAGATGGATTCAAAAAATAAGAGTTTTCTAATTCTATAAAGAATTATTAAAAAAACAAATCGTCAGATTTAAGGTTGTCTAAATAAAACAATTTCACCTAGAATAAGCAACGATGCACGAGGTGATCTTTTATATTCGATAATGTAAGATCATTTCTGGATGATAAAAATGCATATCATTCTAGCTGCTTGCTTCGTAGAAGATGTCTTTCGTAACGGTTACTTTTACCAGAGGAGTCTCAGGATCATCATCGAGGATCACTGACCGACCAAACGCCTCTACGACCCGTAAATTGCCCCATACCAGGAACTATATTACTTCAACTATAGATCAATCACATATACCAATTTTCTTTAGGGAGACCAAGTTTAGGACAAGGGTATCATTACTTAATATAATAATGGATATTACTGAGGAACTGCAGGTTGATTATTGCTTCTATACCAGTATTGTCTAAAATAAATACCGAATAAGAGATGGTAACCATAATTCCTGTTTCATGATTACTCAACTCTTTATTCCAATAAGCTAAAAACATACCGGTAGGAACAGAATTAAAGAACCTATAAACCATATCAGTTCTAATGGATCTGAGAGCCACTTAATTATAACACAATCACAGTATAAATTCCTCTATCCAAGGATGGCATCAGATTATTACAATATTGTTCAAAGCAATTATGAAGGAACGCTGGAGAGATAATTTATGAACAAGAAATCATGTTCAAACTAGAAATAAGATTAACGAGGAAAACAGAACAAGAAAAACGCGATGGGTTGTATTTTATTGTACCGGAGATGCAGGATCCAGCTTCCGTAGGGTTTTCTTGTAATCAGTTTCTATAAGCCAAGAAAATTAGCCATCCTGAAGCGCAAAGATAATCTGTGAAAGTTAAAGTAAATGTATTGATTAAGTCTATACAAATTGCACAATTAAATCGCACGCACATTGACACTTTGGACAAGTACCTATACGCACTTTCTTCTCGTTAACTGTCAGCTATATTGAAAGTCGTTCTCAATATTCCAAATCTATACAATAGATGTTGATAAAAAAAATACAATCCTTATCTTTATCTTGAGACATTCTCTTATTGATTATGATAGATTATGCTTAAAAGATCGTATAGATAGAAACTTAAATCTGAAAACCATGGTCATTATCATTATTTTTAATCTTAAAGAATATTCTTTTTTATATGGATTACATCATGCAAATTGCACTCATCTCAAATATTTTCTCGTCGCCTTCCATTACAGTAACAATGCGACATGTATATTGTATATTATATTCACTTCCCGTTTGAAAAGCGTGTTATTCATGAGCTGGAATTTTCGTATGCTGTGTGTATGTGCGCGCATTTTGCGCGCGTCGAGTGAACCGTAACGGAAATAGTACACCAAATTCACGGTGGATGGGCTCGGTAACGTTAGACCGGTGTTGATTGCACCTCTGGTATCTGTCACGATTAAATGTATATTTTTTACTCCAATTTATATTTCAACTCATCGAAAACTAATTAGTAATACAAGTTTTTACAATAATTTTCCTTGTTGCACTCACACGTTTAATGGTACATTCCCTGACAATTAGCGACATTTTCACTCTCTCTTTCCTTTGTATGAATACGTTTTTATTATTTATTTTTTATTGTGTGAAACTGCGTTCATTTCAGCATGAAAAGCCAATTATCGTACAATTCGTTATAACGTGTTTCAATAGAAATGGAAAATTTTGCCTTTGAATGCATAAATGTTTTATACTTTCATAGTTATATTTGAAATATGACTACGGTATAACTTCAATGACAGTTAATTATTTTGTGGAAATTAATAATTTTAGCTGAAATGTTTGATTGCTGACGTCTTATCATGAAAGAATTTCTAGCAGAGTCATAATGGACGATGAGCACTTGTTAACGTTAAAATACACTGCGCTCATGCATTACGATAAGAATTACGTAGCCGTAGCTCGTGCTGATGGTTTTGGGTTTTCCCCCTCTTTTCAACTGAGTCATCGAGATTTGCGTTTGTGTCTCATCGTGATTTATTTTTACGCGACATACAAACCAGAGAATCGCGAATTTTTGGATCAAACAACGGGTACAAAGTTCTAAATATTTCGAATTTTGAATCAGGATTATCGGATGTGTAAAAAAGATGTAAAATTCATTGACCCTAGCATGTATTTTTAGTACAAATTTCAGTAAAATATTCTTATTTGATGCAATTTTTGTGGTATTAATATTATACATTTTTTCAGATTACTCTTAGAGATTAATTACATTAAGGTGGCGTTGATTGCCATGATGTTTTTACTACAAAAGATAAAAGTGTATATATATATATATATATATATATATATATATTATATATATATATATATAGTTTCATGGAAAAAGATCATATTCCAACCCTGAACTAGTTGTTAATGATAACGAAAAAGTAAAAAACTGGGATACAAAAAGCGAAACTTGATGTATTAGTATACATCTATATGTTTAATGAATGCTCATTTTGTAAAGGCGAAATTTTCCTCTTTTCCGTTCATTCTCTACGCAAGAAGTCGAGCTGCATTGCGCAAGACGTTGCCGGAAGCCCTAAAATTGCACTTTTAGCTGTGTCCATTACTGCTTTGTCAGCGATACGTGAATGTAATTGTATACGTAAAAAGTCAATAATTCATACTGTTTTCTCCTTTTCCCTAATATACGTTTCTATAAAACTCATTCGGTTTGATTGATTCATAAAGACAAACATTAGTTACTATAAAAACGCACTTCCCCGAGAAAAATGGATTATAACTTTTTAATTTGATCTTGGATTTAAAAATTGGGGACCGCGATTTATAGATATCGTAAGCTGTAAAATCTAGATATTATGTTTTATAATCCGCACGGAAAAAAAGTTGTCGACACTTTACTTGACTGTATAAGACTTCAAGATAGGCCCCGAATCTTTAAAAATGTCATATAAAATTTATTACAAGGTTCAAGAAAAGAGTCCACGTATTTTTCCATGACTCTCAGAATATCTTTTCAGCACTATTTAGAGAGTCATGGAATAATTAACGGACTTCTTCGATTAATTACAGGATTGTCAAGTAAAGTTTCGACGACTTATTTTTTCCGTGCAGGGTTTTAAAAATTAACATACAGATTGTAAGAAATAATGTGAGGAAGGAGTAGAAGATAAATGTATTTACTCTGAAGATTGCATTTCCATTATGCAAAAAAGAAAATGCAAATAAAAAAGACAAAGTGAGGTGAAATAGGAATCAATTAAAATGAAGGCTCACAAGAGCTAAAGATCGTCTTTCACGAAGTTATAATTCCTTATTCAGGGTCGATTAGTAAATATATTGTTGTTTTTCTCCATAAATTACAATATATGTCTATTACAAAGATAATAATCTTTATAACGGTGTCTGAGAGATAATCAGTAGATACTTGTTACGGAGGCACTTGCGTGTTAAAAAATTTGGTGACAGACGTCAAATCTAGACGGTTTTATCGCACAGAAAAAAAAATTTCATTCCAAGCAAAGAAAAGGCGTCAAAATGTATTGAAACAAAATTGAACCATAGTTAGTTCATATTGAGCAATACGAATATTGAAAGCAATTCAATTGTTTTTTATTTTTACATTGATCAAGAGCGAATATAACTGAAGTTCAAAAAGAGTTTGTAAGAAAATTACATGAAACAAAATTGAATCCCTAGTTTTTTGTTTGCGGGTCCAATTCTAGTACTTTTCAGCCTTCCATATAATAAACAAATTTGATAATGAGGCGAAAGTGTGTCATTGTCAAATCAGCACAATTATTTAATTATTCATGATTCGATTCTTACAGACCGTCCAAGTTTTATATATCTTAGATAACGAAATCAGTGCAAGTTGAAAAATTGTTATTCGACAATAATTAAACACCTCTCAAAAGATGCATCAGGAGTCTAAACAAATCTTAATAATTTTTTATAAAATTCATTTTCAATGTTGAAAATCAAAACATATGCCCCGACGACTTCTATCTTATATGTTTTGATATTCCACATTCGTTAGTTTTTCCCAGGCGTAACAGAAAAAATACACTACCATTGCACATAGGGGGTAGTCCAAAATAGCTACAACAAATTGGTAACATAGTTTATGAACGGTTCCTAATCTGAAATGAAAAAAAATGCAAATTTCGCAAATCTTTACATATAGCTTCTTTCTAATTAAACAATACCCATTTGCAGAAATGCTAGTAACTTTTTACCAAGCTCGCAAATCGTCGAAACCGCAGTGAAAATTCGGTGATAAAAACAATAAAAGACTCGTTGCTTCACGCACATAGATTGCGCCCATTTATCATTTTTCACAAGTGTAAGGAGCGTGAAGAGTTGTAAAATTATTATTGCACATGGATGATACGATCGTTACAGCGAAGGCTGCCTCCATCCTTGGAAACTTCAAACTATAAAGAGCCGGCAATAACTTGCGGCTATTGCAGCGTCACGATTAGGAAAACGCCTTTTATCTCTTGCGAAACGGAAGATCGTCACGTGAATTTGAGTCTGAAAAGCGAGAGGTACTCGTAAAGTGCGATAATAATTCGTTCCTATATACGCTCGCTTTATATTATAAATTACACTATGCTAAAAAGCTTTACAATCTCTGACGACAGAATTCCTATCCTTATTGAAATAAAGAGCGAATTTAATTAAACTTAAAACACAATTTCAAACTTTGAGATTTAAGTACCTGAACTTATATTTATACATTTTTTTTTTAATCATGAGGAAGACTTTGTTTGAAACTTTGAATGCACTTTCATGTATCATGGAATGGAATACTTGTCTTCACATTACATTTCATATTCCATTTACGCTGACACTCATGGAAGTGAGGAGACAACTCTTTTTATGTAGAAATTAAATTCCATGTATTTCTATCACTCATGGTGTTGTATTTATTTAAGAGAAATGATTACAGCGAACAAAGCTAGAAAAAATGTTAGAAGAAAGAATTTTGAAGTATTTCCGTTATTTGATTAGGGGGTGTTCAAAAACTACGTCCCACTGTCGGAGAGGGGGGGGGGGGCGAGTAACAGGTTTTGTGATGATTTTGTGACGAAAGGGAGAAGGGTTAACGCAGAATGTGATATCGCGCATGGAATGGTTGAAAAAACTAAAAATTAGTGATTTTATTTTAGACTCTTTCGCCTATTCCCCTCCTTACTCCGTTTTTAAAGAATTCGTCGTTTTTCCCTGTTTTCCAAAAAAACTTCCCTTTTTTCACGTTTTTTCGCTTAAATGAGAACTGAATTAAAAGAACCCAGAAAGTCCAACTACTTTAACATTTTTGTTAAAAACGCATGTAGTTTTTAAATCAAAATTTAACTACCTATTTGGTTGAAAATTCATGTATTTTGTTGAAAATTCCTCTTTATGGGTTGAAAATTTTATTATTTTCGTAGAAAAATCAACTATTTGGTTAAAAATTAACTGTTTTTTTTTAAATTTCATATTTTTGGATTGAAAATTTA
Organism: Andricus curvator; assembly: GCA_932195095.1. Classification (NCBI taxonomy): domain Eukaryota; kingdom Metazoa; phylum Arthropoda; class Insecta; order Hymenoptera; family Cynipidae; genus Andricus; species Andricus curvator. The sequence goes on from CAKNYM010048494.1 coordinate 38,012, forward strand.
ACTGTATTCTAGATCTAGAGATTTCGCTTTTTACATTCTCATCAGAGAAGGTATTAGATTTGTGTAAAATTTGACCCCCCCCCCCCAGTTTTTGTCAAATGTCCACGTTTTGAGACACCCTCAATCCGAAAAACAGGTTTTTATGAATGTGCCTGTTTGTCTGTATGTATGTATGTCTGTCTGTGAGCACGATACTTTCAAAAGAATTGACAGATTTGATTTTCAAAATTTGTTAGAGCACTTTTTTTAGAATTTGAAAATTCTATGTACGGCTGTTCGCAGTATTCCAAAAGACGAACAATTTATCCTAACGACTTTTTTCGATAAAAAAGAAATTACCAGAGTTATAGCATTTTAAAAATTCAAAAAAACAAACGAAAATGAAAATGTTAAGCCAAACAACGCACGATATGAAAAAAATTCAAGAGGAGACCTAATTTATTTTAATGGCCAGTCACAAGGGTGCCTTCCCCCACGAGACGTTGGAAAGGGGTAAGGATGTGACCTACATTATTTCTGTGAACAGTCACAGGGGTGTCTCCCCACCCCCCTCAAGACGTTGGAAAGGGGAAGGTATGTGACCTAATTTATTTTAATGGCCAGTCACAAGGGTGCCTTCCCCCACGAGACGTTGGAAAGAAGTAAGGATGTGACCTACATTACTTCTGCGACTAATCACAGGGGTGACTTCCCGCCCATCATGAGACGTTGAAAAGGGGTAATAATGTGACCGAAATTATTTTCGTGGCCATTTACAAGGCTGCCCCCGCCTCACACGAGAAGTTGGAAAGGGGTCAGGATGTGACCTACATTTTTTCTGTAAACAGTCACAGGGTTGCCTTCCCGCCCCCCTTAAGACGTTGGAAAGGGGTAAGGATGTGACCTACATTATATCTGCGACTAATCACAGGGGTTACTTCCCGCCCCCACGAGACGCTGAAAAAGGGGAAGGTATGTAACTTGCATTATTTCTGCGACCAGTAACCAGTCAGAAGTTGAAAAGGGGTAATAATGTGACCAAAATTATTTTTGTGGCCATTTACAGGGCTGCCCCCCCCCCCCACACGAGAAGTTGGAAAGGAGTAAAGATGTGATCTACATTATTTCTGTGAACAGACACAGGGGTGCCTTACCGCCCCCTCAAGACGTTGGAATGTTGGAAAGGGGTAAGGATGTGACTTACATTATTTCTGTGACCAGTCACAAGGGCGACTTCCCCCACGAGATGTTGGAGAGGGGAAGAAATTTAACCTACATTCTTTCTGTGACCAGTCACAGGGGGTGCCCCCCCCCCCCCCCCGAGACGTTGGAAAGGTTTGGGAATGTGACCTAAATTAATTCGATGACCATTCACAGGAGTGCCACAAGTTCTATTCCAAGCAATTCTACACTTTGTACCAAAATTTTCCTACTTTTCTCGAAAAATATTGGTTTTTCAGTTAAACTTCATCATATATGAAAGGTGTTTTTTGAGTAGATCTATAACTTTTCTTTGAAGCTTTTTCGAAAATTTCTATTATTTACTGAGATAAACGCAAAAAACCATGATTTTCATGTTTTTTTAATGGTTTCACCATGAGAATCGAATTTTAGCCTATTTTCACTACTATATTCCTGATCAGCGCGTCAAAATACATAGGTATGCGAAGTTTCAAATCAATCGGAGGTATGCGCTTTTCAGAAGTACACACACTTATTGTACCTTCCTTTGTTTTAATGCGAAAAAATTTAACCTTTTTAACGTGCTAACCAACGTGCTTGTTAATGCTTGCCATCGCGCTAAGTGTTTGGTTGTTCAACAAAAAGTAGTGGTATTGTTTTTTTACAATATGTCGAAGTCCAATTTGTGATTATACAGAAAGTTGACAAATCCTCATTCGACAGTTGATTGATAAGGATTTTGATTTGAATTACTCAAAATATCTTGTATCCATATGCGTTTCATGTAGATTGACTCTACGAGAATATGAGAAGGGGGTATCTAATAGGCCTTTGACGTACGTACCTATGTATAATTTTTACGACATAAAATTCCTAAGAGAAACCCGCTAAAAAGACCTAACAGAATGAAGTTGTGCGATATGTTTGTATGCTAGAGAAAAAGGGCATAAAAAAGTTCTAAAAGGGAGAAATAAATCGCGGCATTTGAATTTGGATATAAAAAAGCAAATTCCAGTAACTAAAATTGTGAAAAAATCTGTATCTACGTGAAAAATGTGTGTTTAAAAAGATAGGAAAAGGTATCAGACATTCTTGTACCTCTTCTCAGGTTAGAGAAAACCTAAAGGATCCTTTAGGTCTTACTCAACCCGGGTTGATTAAAAAACTACCTGTTAAGAACCAGTAACAAATAACAACTGCTGCAATTAAATCCAAAATTAATCTAGAACGAAAATGTTCTTCATCAGGCACTTAAAAACTCAAGAAAATCTAGACAAGTATCAGGTTTACAGTGGATCATCGTCGAACAAAATGGAAGTTTTTACTAATCTTTTGAGGTCTTGTGTAGGGAAAAAATAAATGCCAAATAACTATAGAGACTATGTTAAAGAAACGTCAAAGATTTTGTAAGATGTTTACAAAAGTGATACGTATGAATTTGAAGTTGATCATGAAAAGAAAGAAAAAAGACCAGTTGTATGAACAGATCCTGAGGAGTTGTTAGAAGGGGTGGTTAAAGAATCTCATTTTACTTTATTCCATCCTACTCTATTACATTTTGTTTTAGAAAAACAGAATCAAAGTAATGGCAGACAGGGACTTTTTAAAATTTGTTTCACAATTCATCCAGAAAATTATTCTCCTGGTTTGAATAAAGTTCGAAAGGAAGATGAAGGAATAGAAAGCTATAGCGAACCTAAATGAACAATATATACGGAAGAAGAATCTGTTTCGAAAACTGTGAAAATCACCACCGTTTATAAAGTAATACTACTTTGTGTTGTGCCTCAAATAAAAGAAAGTTAAAACAAGATTCAACTTTTAGTAAATCTTACTAAGCTTAACAATACATCTTTTCTCTTCGGATCAGACTTCAAACTTATATTAACCGTTAATGGCTTGCAAACTCCTACCTCCTCCTACCCATGTTCATATTGTTTAATAAGTTTGCAAGAGTTGAGCTCCAAAGAAGAAACATACATAAAGATAATGAACAACACGACTTAAGAACTTTTGGAGATTTGAGGCGCACATCTGAAAAATGTTGTTCCTTTGAAACGAAAAGAAAGAATGCCAACGACTGTTACAGCGTTACAAATTATCCACTACTAGAGGAAGATGATACTAAAAAAGTAATTAAAAATGTGTTCTACCAGAGTTAAACCTCTTACATGGTTTCGTAAAACATGTTTTTGGGATGGTTTAGTTCTTCTTCTAGGGAGAACTGAACCACTTTGGTAGCCGCAAAAGCTTAACTTTATATCAAAGTATTATCAAGGAGAACTGTTCAAGGGAAATACCTGCCAAAAACTTTTAAAAAATTCTGTTGACACATTAGACAAAGATGTGTTTCAAAATTGCTCTCCTTTGGATATTATATGCCATTTGTATCAGCCCTAAAGAAAATGAACGAAATTGTTGAAATGTGTGTTTTCCATGAAAAGAAATAGCTCTTTTGATGAAATTTCCAAAAGTTTAAAAAATCTTAGGAAGCTATTCAATGTAAAAACCACTTAAAGTACATGTAGTTATTGAACATTTAGAACAACGTCTTAGAAATTTAGAAGATGATGATGGGTTAGGATTATGGTCGGAGCAGTCAGGCGATGCTCTTTATCGAGAATTTCTTAAGTTTTGGGAAAAGTATAAACTCAATCTTTTAATTAAAAACAGAGAGTACCAAATTAATTTCTTGAAAGCAGTTGTGGAATTTTCTTCAAAACACTTGCAAAAATGAAATCAATGTTTATTTTGTGTCTTTCTTGTTCCAAACAATTCTTTTTTCTTCTCTGGAACCAAATATACTTTAAAAACAATACCTGCCTATTAATTTATTTACGGATTAACCAACGTTTAAAAAAATAGTAACCCGCAAATATAATTTTTTTTTAAATCAAATATTAAAAAAAAAGGATCAGCTACGATTTGAATTTTTATCTCGAGTTTCATGGTTATTAGTTATCAGAACGGTGACAAACGATACCCCGTATAGTCTGTTTTCTTTGACATTTTTGTTTAACCCATTTTTCATTCAGGGCCTATTTGGCCAAAACTGCAACTGTTTTTGGTTGAAGTTTAATCTTTTTTGTTTGAAAATTCGTCTTTGAAGGTTGAAAATTCAAATATTTGTTTAAAAATTCAGCTGTTTTATTGAAAATTCCACTATTTTGCTTTACATTTAAAATATTTAGTCCAAAATTAATTTTGTTGTTTGTTGGAAAATAAAATATTTGGGTGAAAAATCATCTTGCTTGATTGAAAATTCATCTTTTCGGGTTTGGAAGTCAACTGTTTTCTATAACATTCGTACATTCGACTTTTTAGCTTGAAAACTCAGCTCTTTCATTAAAAATTCATCTCCTTTCCTCTTTGGATAGAAAAATGATCTTTATTGATTGAAAACTCAGCTATTTTGTTGAAAATGCAATATATTTCAACATGAAATCTTAAGCGTTTCATATTGAATTCAATATGAGGTGTATATATTAATTTTATTTGTGGGCTGTGAAGTCTGTTGATATATTATGTTTGTATGGTTTGTGTTTTATTTTAAGCGTTTATCAAATAAAATCGAAGAAAAAATATTGATATAAAGGAAGGAGGGGGGGGGGGGGGTTCGATTTGTGGCGTCACCTTGGGGCATGGTAAGCTTTGTGTGATGATCTGGACAAAGAAGAGAGATGGAAAAAGTGGAAACAGTTTTCAAAAAAGTGTGATGTAATTTTTGAACGGCCCCTTATTTTATAGTTGACATGTTCCTTTCATTTTTTCCCACAGAGAATTCTTTCAACTCCGAATTGCGCACCTTATTCTCAAGACAATTTTGTAGCATTTTTCTTGCAAAATGGCCACCGGAACATTGTGTGCAGGAAAGTAAGTTGGGTAAATATGTATAGGTGAGTGGTTAAGCTACGCACCTGAGCGTGAAGAGGAGACTCATTAATTCATCGTCGTATTATACCTAGCTTCCACCTGTGTTACAATAACTCGAAATGTTTTCTTCAACTCTAGAAATTCGTTCACCGTGTAACAACTGAACAATCTTTTTAGTCCAAGAGCGATGACACCTCAGAGTTTCCAGTAAAAATTAAAAGCACGTCGGCTGATCTCTAATTATACTTATTATAGTAGTAATTTGGAAGATATGCTGAACTATAGAAAATTACTAGTATTGAAATATCGAGGCTTGAAGGCTATCAAGTACCCTCTTCAAAAGTTGAGAAAAATATATAGTTACATGAAAAATAACTAACCGAAAATAAAATAAATAGTAAAATAACCAGAATAGTTATTTTACTGTTTATTTTGGACCGTAGACCGGCGGGTAACACGTTCAGCATTTGTTTGCCAATTATACGTTTTTTACGTGGAAAATAAGAAGACACATATGTTTTCTTAAATTGCCATAGTGAAAGCTGTACACCTTTTACGATTATTTAAAAACTAGAAGCGTAAAATGGGTTTTTTGCCAAGTCTACTTCAAAACCCGTTCCAGTTTTGCAATTTTTTTAGATTTTAAGATTTTTCTTGTTTCAGTTTATCCAATTTAATGCACTCTTTGAAAATTCACGACAAAAGTTGAAAATTAATAAAAAACGGTAAAGTTATTAACCCTTTTTATAAAGAAGACAAAAAATTTGTCTCAAATCTCCCACCTTTCTTCCCTGAATTTTTTGGAAATAATAGGTTCTAATATAGTTTACTTATGCGATTAATTTCCAATTTGGTAATGTATTGTTTTTCAGGAGGAAAAAATTGCTTTTGATTTTTTTTTCAAAACCTTGTCCTACTTGCAGTTTATTTTAGGTTTGAAGGTTCTTCGTGTTCCAGTCTGTCAAGTTTTTAAAAAACCTTTCTGTGCTGATGAGAAAAACGAAGAAAGAATAAAAGATGGTAAAGCTATTTCGATTTTTTGAAAAATTAAAACACGTAATTTTCTCCATACAGCTGCCTTTTTTTCGTTGAAATTTTCATGGGTGATAGGTAATATGTAGTACATATTTTTCCAAAGAATCAAAATAGCTTTACCATTTTTTATTCTTTCTTTTCTCATCGGTTTCGAAAAGAGTATAAAAATAAAATAAAAATTTCTCGGAAAGCAAAATATATCAAATAGGAAACAATTATGGTAAGTAGACTATATATATTATAATGGGTACTATACCTATTATTCCCAAAAATTTGAGGAAAAAATTGGGTTTTTGAAACCATTTTTTTTACATAATTGAAATAACTTTACTGTTCTTCTTTTTTTTATTTTGGATTTATGAAGAGTGAAAAAACTGTATAAGATGAAATGAGAAAAAGCCTAATATCTCAAAAATGGTACGGGTTTTAAAGTAAAATTGGCAAAACTCATTTTACCCTTAAAATTTTTAAATATTCGTAAAAAATGTAAAAATGTGGCTATGTGAATAAAAAAAGACGTGTCTTCTTATTTGACACGTAAAAAAAACATAATTCAGTGACAAGCCAATGCTGAACATGTCATCCACCGGCCTGCATGATTTGAAATTGCTTCGGTCTAAAACAGTTTATTGTATTGATAAGGTCAATCAAACGGACATCTTTTGTAATAATTATAATAATCTTAAACTTCTCTACAAAAATCTTTGGCTATGAAACATACAAAATTGAGGCATCTCATTGAATATTCAGTAGATAAGAAAAATTAACACTTAGTCACTCAATGACACGCAAAGAATAAAAAATTAGGCATAATCCAGATATTCCAGATCATATCAGACTTTTCAATGGCGAGGGTAGCAATGTGGGTTAGATAACACGTATGGTAATTCGATTCTCGAATATGATGAACTTGGATGGATTCCTGATCAAAAGTCAAGGCGTACGAACAATCAAAGTTTCAGGTACCCCTATATAAACACATATTGCTCAGAACTCAAGTTGAGAAATATAATAATTTGAATAATTCATCATAAAAGAATAGCCATTAAATCTCTAAAAGAAATTCAGTCTTTGTATTCGCAATTGCAATAATTGGCAGTAAAGTATTACGAAGATCTGAATATATTTAATTATTTATTTTCAAAAAGAATCTTCATTTTTTTTAAACGGGTACAAAAATAGAATGAATAAATTCTCAAGCAAAAAGAAAGAAAGGAATTTAGAAAAATGTAATGTAGAGAAAAACTAATATGCTTTTTACTTTACTTTATAAAATGTTTAGTTTGGAAAATTGCAAAGTAATACAAATTTGAAACCCGCAAAAATTAAATTTAGAACGCCCTTCTTCAAGAGCTGGTATTTATGAACATAAAATTGTATAAAAAATATCAATTATAAATCCATTCATGTAAGATTCAAAGCATAATATACAAATTATTCGAATATGTTACTAAATTTCGATTTTAAAAATTTTGAATGTTTAAATTTAAAGGCTCCTAAATATGAAAAATATGTCTTGAATGCTTTTCAGTTTTTATGCCTTTTTCTCTAATTGAAACTTATAAATTTCTTACGTATCTAATTTAAAGCTGTACAAATTGAAATGATACAATTTAGAAAATTTCTATGTTGAAATTTTGACGGTTTCTAATGATAAAATTTTGACGGCTTCTAATGTTAAATTTTTTCCAAATTTCAAAGGTGTTTGGATTTGAATCTTTAAACTATATTTAATTTCCTTACCCGACTGGTGGACTCTAATTAGGTAATTATTATTTCCCATTGTTTAAAATTGAGATTTGTCCCACAGAGTAACGCCTGCTATAATAGTCATCACAGTTCCATACTGGTAGTAGGTAGATAATTCTCAGTAATCCTCAGAACAACGTCCATTAAGGGATTCCACATAAAACCTTAATCTTAACAACCTCTACCAGTCAGTGGTCAAATATTTTATTTCACAATATTTCCTTACAGCATTCCTCATAAATTCCGAGACTGCACTTAATCGTAGATTGTACAACAAGCGAGATACAGCGTCGATTACCAACGAACATGAAGTTTGCTACGCAAAAGGGGTAGATTGGGGATGCACATGTCATTAATTAGTTCCGGCGCGGGTATCGGGGAAAATCATTTTAATCGTTCCATTCCAACCACCCAATTAAACAGCAGGAACTCAAGATTAAATTTAACTCCCACGTCTAAAACTATTAGATCCCAAAAAAATATAGCAAAATCGTTTTCAGGTCTTGAGAGCGACGAACATTTTGATTTGAAAGAAATCGAAATATTTTTTCTCAACTCGGAATTTATGATCGTTCCAAAAGCACGAATTTGTGCTTTTAGAACGATCATAAATTCCGAGTTGAGAAAAAATATTTCGTTCATTGCAAAGTATGAAATTTCAGGTATATTGAAGACTTATTAATGAAACAACATGAACGTGCGCGAAGAAAAGACAAAATCAGAGAAAGTATTTTCACGTGCTGATGCATGTTAATACTCCCCGCGTAATAAATCGTAATAAATCCTTCTCTTACGAGAGGAGGAGGAGGAAAAGAAGTAAAGTAGTAAATGCTGGACGTTGGATGACAGGATAGCCTTTTGGCCTTCCACGAAATTTTCCCAGGCTCCCCTCCAGCATAACAATCGCAGGTAGAAGATCAGGTGCATTCAAACCCTGAAAAGACCTCACCTTAAAGGTATTTTTCACCTGAAACCCTAAACAGACGGTTACTCGAATTTGTACGTCAAAGGAAAAAATTCATGAATTTTTTCTAGTTTCCCCAGGTTTATTTGTCGAAATATTTATTTTCTTCCAAATTTTTTCTTAAAGGTGACACTTATGTCACTGAAAATAAGAGAAATAAATTTGGCATAAGATAAATTAAAAAAATCTGCCCGCTTCGCGGGCACATTTTCATCGCGCGCTTCGCGCGCGGCTCGCTTCGCTCGCAAGTTTGAGCGCGCCTAGGGCGCGCAACTGTTGGATCTCGCGCTTCGCGCTCGATCATATATTTATCTCGCGCTTCGCGCTCGATTATGTATTCACCTCGCGCTACGCGCTCGGGCGTATCTACATCGCGCTTTACGCTCGGTTGCTCTAGATTTTTCAACTTCGTGTTCGACTTCGATGAAAAGAAAAAGTTTGTTTGCAAATATTATAAAATTATCAAAACCTCTACATATTAAGTGATTGTTAAATTTGTTTTTATTTTAGACTGAAAAGGAACTTCATTTACTCAAGGTTCTATCGACCTTAAGGAACACATTCTCATCCAGACACTCGCGCTTCGCGCTCGATATTTGATTTGAAAATCATTTGAACCTTGCGTTCCACGCTCGGTTCTGTGCATTTGATTTTTCTATTTTCAATGCTGTTTTTTACGAATAAAACAAAAACTACGCGTCATATCAAAAAGTGAATGATGAGAAATTTGTAGATCTTTTTTGGGTGCACAATTTTGGTAGAATGATCTTTTCTCGTATCTTGCATAGTTTCACAGCAAAATGGAATTTTTGATTATTTTTTTGTGCGATCAAAATTTGAATTTTTTATTTTTCAAAAAATTCAAAAAGTTGTTATGAAAATATTATAGGGCGTTCAAAAAGCAACGTTTTTCTCCTCTTGACTTTTTTTCATATCGTGCGTTTTTCGGCTTAAAATGTACATTTTCGTTTGTTTTTTGGAATTTTGAAAATGCTATAACTCCAGTAATTTTTGTTTTATCACGAAAAGTCATTAGAATATTTTGTTCGTCATTTTGCGTACTACCAATAACCATACATAGAATTTTTAAATCTTCAAAAAAAGTGGTCTCAAAAATTTTCAAAATGTGCTCACTTTTTGAATTTTCATCCAAAATAGCTGGTTAACGAACTCGTTCTCTATTTTTCGGCCATAAAAAAGTGTGCCAAAGCTCAATCAAATCTGATCATTTTTTCGAAAGTTATCGTGGCTACAGACAGACAGACAGACAGACTGACAGACAGACAGACAGACTACAGACAGACAGACACCTTGGTAAAAACCGTTTTTTCTGGCTCAGGGGGTCTCAAAACGTGGAGATTTGATGAAAACCGACTATGTCAAATTTTACATAAAACCAATACCTTCTCATTAGAATGAGAATGTAAAAATTAACAAATAGCAAATACACAAATTTGAAGAAAAAAGAAAAACAATTCAAGTGGAATTATATTAAAAATCATATTTAGAACGAATTATAAAAATATTTGGTGTTTATAACTCAAAACTTAATAGAAGTTACTACTACCACACAGGAGTTATTCAACATTTTGAATTAGTTTTAGTATTGGTTTGAGTAAAAGCAGCTTAAAGCTGATAAATGCAAACCATCTAGTACGACGGCCCCCATCCGGATATAACCGCGTCAAGCGCTGCTTAACTCATGTACCCAAGTGGACAAGTGTTCAAATGATAAATTTTAACGAATCAAAATTACAAGTTTTTCAAATTTGATTACTTTCATGTTTCAGCATTTTTAATTTTGAAAATTTTGTGTAATCGAGAGCATTGTACAAATAAGCACTTCTATTTCACTGTTTTAAATAATATATTAGATATGATCCGTTAATTTGATTGTAGATTGCACAAAAAAGCTACGTTAAGTGAAACATGAAAATGTTTAATACAATTTTTTACATATTCAATATACAGTAGTATGGTGCCCAAAAAAGTGTGATTATGAATTTTGCAAACGCTACCTCCTAAATTTCTTCCTTTTGGTAAAAAAATACAGCCATAAATTTTATGTTTCGAAAATTATTTTAAGGTTCCGCCAAGCCGTTTTAGGTCTGTAAATGAATTTTCTTCGTTTTCATTTTTTTCAATACAAATTAAGGTTAAAAAATTATTTTACCCTAAAAAGTATTTTTTAATTTTCGAGGAATAAGCCCTAAATTTTGTGAACAAAATACATTATTTTTGAAGATATTATCGGGTTTAGAATACGAAAATTTGTAATTTCATTAGAATTATGGTCCGAAATGGTCCCTAAACATTTTTTTTCCTGAAATCATATGCAAAGAATTTTTTCTACATTATAAACAGAATATTCTCCATGAAGGAATAAATATATAATAATAAGGAATTTCGAAATACACCTCACATACGAATTTTTTAGAGTTTAAACTGTTGCAAGATTCCTAGAGGACATTAAAATATATTTTTACCTGTAATTTTATATCAAGTCTTGTTTTCAGCACTTAAAAATTTAATTAAATCAGTAAGCAAACCCGATAAAAACGCAGAATTGCATAGGAATCGACCTTAATTAACTAGCTCACATCTATTTAAAGAATTTGACAGGTAAAAATACATTTTTAAGCATCATGTGAATCTTTGAAGTATAAAAAATATGTATTTTTGGTATATTTCGAAGTTGAGATCATTTTTTGGTTATCCGGTATATTTCTAATTTAATCCTGTTTGAGAATATTCTCCTTATATTCTAGAAGAAATCTAGTGTATATTATTGCAGGGCAAAAAAGGGCCATTTCTGACCATTAATGGTAATGATATTACAAATTTTCGTATTTTAGGCCCGATAATATATCTCCAATTTTTCATTCTATAAATTAATTATTCCTCAATAAATAACGAATATTTTTTTGTGGTGAATGTATTTTTCAGCCTCAAATTTTTTTTTTTTAAATAATTTTGGGTTAAGAAAATTCATTTTCAGACCTAAAACTGCCAGCAGAACGTCTAAACAATTATTTAAGAACAAAAGAAAACCGATGGCAGTATCTAATCGAAAGTTTATACAATATTTATTATTGATATATGATTTCCATTTAATCATATTATAAATTGATAACCGGTTTTTTAAAAAGCAGCAAATAATTGTAACGAAGTGTCTAGAATGTCGAGAGACAGAACAAACTGGACGAGTAACTGTAGATTATTTATCCTGCTAGAGTTTAGAACTCAAGATTTAAAAATGTTTCAAATCCATTCAACATTTTTAATTAGTTTCAGTATCAGTTTGAGAGTAAAAGCAGCTTAAAGCTGATAAATACACCCCATATGGCATATAGTACAACGGTCCCCATACAAATATATAACCAAGCCAAGCGTAGTAAGAGAAAAAAATTTGGTATTAGATAAATTAAAAACATTAAAAAGAGCAAATAATAAAATTTCAAAATAAATAAATGGAAGTGAAATTATTTGAAAAATAATATGCAGGAAGAATTGTTCAATAATTTAAATGATTAATATGTGGTTCCAATTTAATTACGATTTGAATTGATAGCCTATTTTTTATCAAGCAGCAAATAATTTAAACGAAGTGTCAAGAGACAGAGCAAACCGGACAAATAACGGTAGATTATTTGTTCTGCATTCTATTTTTAATGGGATTTTTATTGCAAAAGTCGAACATAATTCGAATTTCCAATTGCGAAATGCATAACTATTTTTCCACTTTCGCAAGCAAACAATCAATTAGAAAAAACAACATTATTAGAACATTGTGTTGAACTTCACTTTATATTTTTAAAAGAATATATATAAAGATTAATAATAATTTATTGAAAAACAAAGGAAACGCTATAAGAAGATCTTAAAGAATGTTTAAACTTAAAACACAGTCTTTGTTTAGAAAACACATTTTTTTTTAAACTGACAGCAGATGAGAAAAGTTACAAAATATTTAAACAGTAAACATACTTTTGCCAAGAAATTTATAATTTGTTACAGCTTTTAAAAAATAAAATAACCTCTAAAAAATAGGCATAAAACATTGGCACCCTTTTCCCGCGATTGTTCGCCCAATTCTGGGAATCAGCTGACGCAAAGTACTGTATTTCAGCTAATTCAGAAACTATACTCGTTGTATATTTCGCGATACCTTTTTTAAATAATATATATCATCTTCACATAGTGGAGTTTAGGTACAGGTAGAGGTACAGTGTAGGATGGAGAACGCGCGAGTTGACAGAAGAGAAGAAAGAGGGGGAGGGGAAGAAGAGGTAGAGGTTAGTGCTCACCTGTGACAACGTAGAGCGTCCGCATTTCTCCGGCCGGACTTCTACTGGAAATCCGTGGAAAACTGATATAATTAAAAAGGGAAGAAGTCACTTCCTCAAATTTTAACACACACTCACTCGCGACACATGATTGCGTGGCACTTTGTACCCGTTAAAACGTTTAAAACACACAAAACACGAGTCTTTTTGACGCCCGTTTCTTTTGGTTTACCTTTGCGTTCGCCACGCTCATCCACCCGCACTCTTGGTACAAACACACCGAACTGGCAGCGCTGGAGAACCAGGAGAACGAGGAGAACGCGGTCCCTGACCCCCCTCCACCTGACTGGTTGCTACTTGCTGTAGTGATTGTGCCCCCTTCTTATTTATTTTCCACCGGCACCGGCACTGGCCAGGTACGTATCCGTCGGTGTTAGCGGGTAGTTAGAGCGAATTCCTGAGCGAGTCACCAAAAATGACGAAGATTCGGAGATTCCGCACTCTAAACTTTGAGATAAACTTTGAATGGTTACTTTTAATAAAAAGAAGAAATAAATTTAAGAAATGTAAAGCCTTGATGATTTAAAATTGTAATGTTCTCATTAGGGCTATGGCCAAAAGGGTAAGTCGACAAAAATTGTTTTTAGAAATTGCAAACAATACCATGCCTAAAAGGAGTGTAAATCTAGGTAACGCACGCGAGTAAAAAATATATTTTAAAAAATGTTTAACTGCAGATTCTTAATGTTTGTTTGAATTACAATTTTTTTAAACATTTTTGCACGCGTCTAAACAATAGAGTCTTCTCAATTTTAGCGAGATTTTAGGATACTATTCTGCACGAGATATATGTTTTAATATACCCCTGTAATTAACTTTTATTTTTGCGCCCATGAAAATATGAAAAAAAAATTGTTTTGGCTCTTCAAGGCTTTTATGGGATCAAAACTGAAAACACAAAAAACAGTAAAAATTTTGTTAATGTTTTCATGGACGCAAAACATAAAAGTTAATTACAGGAGTATATTCAAACATAATTATGTGGCGCAGAGTAGTAGACCTAGATTTAAATCGATCGATTCCACATTCAGTACACTTTATGGGGGTCCGCAAATGCACTACTTTAGGCATACTTTTGTTTGCGATTTCTAAAATCATTTTTTTTTACCCACCCCATTAGCCAGTGCCAGAGCCATATAGGTACGTGTTTAGCTCTTTAATTTCAAATGGTTAATTCTTCATATAATTTATTTTTAATTCCTAAGGACTTAAAGAGGAAAGTAATAAAAAGATGAATAAAATTCTTTTAAAAACTTAGTCATTGCCAGGAGTAAACTCAAAATTCAATTCTACGCTTAAAAATTATACAATTGTCAAATTATTGCTTTTAAGTACAAATTGGATTCGATAGATTATTTACCTTCACATAATTAATTAATTTTAAATCATTAATATCCATTTGAGGACAGTTTGTTATTTTTGTCTATTCAATTACAGTGGTGCCTACAAAAATTGTATCATTTATGTTTTTTATTGAAAATATTTAGTTCATTTAGAAGAAATTTAGTTTTGAAAATTATTATTTTAGCATGTTCCTATTCAGAGAATACTTCGCTCCATCTAAAATTTTGATTTTTTATTACGCCCAAATCCAATTTTGAGAACTAAAAATTAAAGTATTTATGCACGAAATCGCCCTCTTCAATTGGGTATAAGGTTCATTATAGAGCTACCGGTACAAATAAGGAAGATATATTAAAGAAATGGCATTTTTGTAATAACAATATCATGCACCCAACAAATTATAAAAAGCTCCATTTCATAAATTGCTGCACAGTTTTTAAATGAACGATAGCGGGCGAAAATTTGAATTCGAATTCAACGCAGCGACGTCATTCAAAATCCAAACTTTTTTGAAAAAACCATTTTGCGCTTTTCAATTGGAAATTTTAAAAAATCAAATTCGGCATTTTTAATATTTTCGATTTTAGATCTTATAAAAGTGTTTTTATGGGTGAGACTGGCTGTGAAATTTCGAAAAACCCCATAATAACTTCGAGGGACAATTTTTGGTTTAAATGACATTCGTAGAATATTTTCAGAAGACTCTTAAGAACATTTATACAAGGGACAAACAAAACTAAGTATATTGTCTGATTTTTGGCGCAGCCGCGAATTAAAAAATTTGCGAATTTTTATCCATTATTACTCTGGTTGACGGTATTTGATAAATTAATTAAAAGTTTAACGTTTAAAAAGGAAAAAAAAACCTCTACCGTGACAATGTTTTAAACATTGCCGTGACCAGGATTCGAACCTGGGTTACTACGGCCACAACGTAGGGTCCTAACCACTAGACGATCACGGCTATCAGAGGACTTGAGTTTGATGTCTTGAAAAATACTAGTGCCCTACGCGTCGATATATTGAAAAAAAAACGAGAAAAAAAAATAAATAATGGAAGCAGCTATTTTAAGTGAATGTATGGAATTAATTTATCACTCATAAGCTTATAAACAAGTTGATAAAACGTATATATCGACATCTTTCTATAAAAGTAGAAACGGGGCAAAAGTTACCCGCGGAGGAATATAGACGGCGCGTCTCGGGCCGCCTTGATCTGCGCATGCTTGGATTGTAGCAACGTTCATTGGCTTTAGTGCGCGCCTGTATTTGAATTTCAAACAAGGACGCGAACTAAAGCCAATGAGAGCTACTCAGTTCAAGCATGCGCCGATTAAGGCGGCGAGTCCGGCAAAAATTTTCAGTTTACCTCACGCTGTTCTACCCGCCGATAACACACCGATTGAGCAACTTATAATTATTTATATTGTCATTATTTGAAAGGTAAATTTGCGTGTATAATTTTGTAACTTATCACAAAAATTGTGAAAATTTGAACAATGCCTGCATTCAGAAAATAAATACATGTTTGGGGCCGTGCACATAATACGTCACACGTTTTTCTTTTGTTTATATCGTTGTATCTAACAAAATTGTATCTAACAAAATTATATGGAAATTTATCTTCAAAATGAACCCAAAGTAAAGATTACGAAAATTTCAGCCAATACTATCAAAAATAGCCGTCCACGTTATCAAAATAAACGATACTGTAAATAAAAATGTATTTTTTTAAATCTGAATTAGTCAAATGATGGCTGACTTCTTGCTTTACCAATATCACCTATGTTAGTCAAATTTAACTAATTGTGCGTCGAAATAAAATTTTTTTTTACTAATTTAGTTAGAAAGATTTGACTAACAATTAGTTATATAATATAAATAATTCGAAGATGAATTAGTGACTGAGTATTGATTGGAATAAACTCAAATTGAATAACTTTAATATATCTTAAACCAAATTTCTTCGTAACTAAACAATTTTTAAAAAAAGGGATAAAAAATTTAAAGCTTTAAAAACAATTCTAAATAACAAAATTTTACGTTTTTAAATTATAGTATTTTCAAACTTGTACTTCAACGCCTTAATATTTAAACAATTTACATTTTATAGCATTTCCGCACAAAATTTTGGTGCATTCCATAGTAATACTTTAAAGTAAGAAACTTAATTTAAAAAAATCATATCTATCATTTATAGAAACATGAATGTATTAGAAATAATAATAATAATATATACTCCTTACCTCCTTACGAATCTAGAAAAAAATCAAGAGGAAACAAATGCGGAATTTTGAATAAATATTTGTCTTTGAATAATTTTATAAAATCCGCCGTTATTTTGTCACTTTTGAACTTTTTAAATTTTGCAAAGAATTTGGAAATAGGACAAGGAATTGTATTAGAGACAGAAAGAAAAAGTCAAATAACTATATTATATTAAAAACTGATGAATGTTAAAAGTAATATATTTTTTCAAACATATTTTGCAATTGTTAAAACAATTTCTGTTTGTACCATTTTTTCCAACAAATCGTGAAAAGTTTGTATTTTCTTGAACTAATGGCACAATGAACTAATTTAATCATGTTTTTTGTGAAAGACATTTTACAATTATTTCAAAAATTAATATCACTTGCTCTTTTTTATAGAAAAGATGGAGAAAATTAATCGCTTATTAATCAGTATTTACTTATCTCAATGAAATCGACCTGAAAAAATAACTATCCATAATGTAAATAAAAAAATTGTTGACAAAATGATTATTGTTTAAAAAATTACGGTATAAGTTCTAAGATAAGAAAATACTGCATAATAAGCGAAATAGTATAGGAGATTCGAAAAAACTAGAATTTTCTCCACTATTCCTATGAAAAGGCACAATTGAATAATTATTAATTGTTTAACTAATTGCAAACTTTCTTCTACAAAAAATATCGTTCTTAACATTAATTAACTGCTTTATTAATTACAAAAATAGTAACTTTTCAATATTTAGAGGGAAAAAAATGGTTCAAATGAATGAAAATTGTTTAAATGATGGCAAACTGTTTTTTACATAAAATATAATTCTCAACATTCATTATCTGCGTTTTTAATTCCAGAAAGTATTAACCCTGCAGAGTTTTCAGGGGAACAAATTGTTTAAACAGATGGAAATTATTCGTCAATTGTGTCAATAATTCCTGAAAATAATAGATTTTCACGATTTACAGCAGGAAAAATTGTTCAAGCAAATGAAAATTGCTTAAATAATTACAAAATGTATTAAAAATCTGCCCGTTTCGCGGGCACATTCTCATGGCGCGCTTCGCTTCGCTCGCAAGTTTGAGCGCGCCTAGGGCGCGCGACTGTTGGTTCTGGCGCTTCGCGCTCGATCATATATTTATCTCGCGCTTCGCGCTCGATTATGTATTCACCTCGCGCTACGCGCTCGGGCGTATTTGCATCGCGCTTTACGCTCGGCTCCTCTAGATTTTTGAACTTCGTGTTCGACTTCGATGAAAAGAAAAAGTTTGTTTGCAAATATTATAAAATTATCAAAACCTCTACATATTAAGTAATTGTTAAATTTGTTTTTATTTTAGACTGAAAAGGAACTTTATTTACTCAAGGTTCTATCGACCTTAAGGAACACATTCTCATCCAGACACTCGCGCTTCGCGCTCGATATTTGATTTGAAAATCATTTAAACCGTATGATAGAAACAAAAAAGTTTGAGCGCACTTACGGCGTGCGATTTGGTAAATACACTGAGCGCGCACTTTGTGCTTCGTGTTATATGTTCTTCATATACAAATTACTAAATTTGTATTTGATTTCAAATGAAAAGTAATGATATAATTCAGGCGACAAATTTTATTAGTTAACATTTTATTTTAGCTTGTGCCGTTTATCAAAAAAGTTAATTTTTTCATTTTGAATATATTCATACCAGAAAAATTGATTACGGGTTTGTAAGTCTTTTTTGAATGCACAATTTTTGTTCATTTATATGTTTTCGTACCTTGCATTGTTTTTTCAAAAATTTGATTTTTTTTACTGTCAATGTTATTTTCACGAATAAAACAACAACCACGCATCCTATCGAAACATGAGTCACAATAAATTTGTACCTCTTCCTTGGATGAACAAATTTTGTTGCGGTCATTTTTTCGTAGCTGGTAATATTCGTCTGAAAATTTGATTTTTCTATTTTCAATGCTGTTTTTTACGAATAAAACCAAAACTACGCGTCATATCAAAAAGTGAATAACAAGAAATTTGTAGATCTTTTTTAGGTGCACAATTTTGGTAAGATGATCTTTTCTGGTATCTTGCATAGTTTGACAGCAAAATGGCTTTTTTGATTTTTCATTAATTTTTTGTGCGATCAAAATTTGAATTTTTCAAAAAATTCAAAAAGTTGTTATGAAAATATTATAGGGTGTTCAGGAATAAATGTTTTTCTCCTCTTGACTTTTTTTCATATCGTGCGTTTTTCGGCTTAAAATGTTCATTTTCGTTTGTTTTTTGGAATTTTGAAAATGCTATAACTCCAGTAATTTTTTTTTTATCACGAAAAGTCATAAGAATATTTTGTTCGTCATTTTGCGTACTACTAATAACCGTACATAGAATTTTCAAATCTTCAAAAAAAGTGGTCTCAAAAATTTTCAAAATGTGCTCACTTTTTGGATTTTCATCCAAAATAGCTGGTTAACGAACTCGTTCTCTATTTTTCGGCCATAAAAAAGTGTGCCAAAGCTCAATCAAATCTGATCATTTTTTCGAAAGTTATCGTGGCTACAGACAGACAGACAGACAGACTACAGACAGACAGACACCTTGGTAAAAATCGTTTTTTCTAGCTCAGGGGGCCTCAAAACGTGGAGATTTGATGAAAACCGACTATGTCAAATTTTACATAAAACCAATACCTTCTCATTAGAATGAGAATGTAAAAAATATATGTTGCTCATGAAGTTCATCAACTGTATCATTTATCCCGAAATATAATAACTTTTGACGATTTACAGGGAAACAAAAAATATTTTAAACAAATAATAATTATTTAAACAATTCTAAATTAGTTCAAAATACTTGGAAACTTGTCGCACTTATAGAATAAAAATAATTAATGTTGAAAAAATTTAAAAATTACCATCTTTAGCATAAATTTAACATAAAAAATTATTCCTTGAACATTCCTTAAGAGGTGACTAAACTTTAATTTAATGAAAGTTAATGACAAGTGCTTATTTTTCTCATTTCGTCATCACATGTTAAAATTTCAAAAGCCCGGAGGCCCGGGTTAATGTTGATTAATTTAAAAAATGAAGTTTCTTTTACCGGAAAACGAACGAATTGGAGGGGGGGGGGGCGATCACAAAAATCGAAAGTCATATTTTTACAGTTGTATAATTTTGGACCACCCACCACCCTACATTTTGCCAAAGATATTATAATATCTTTGATTTTGCTTCTCTCCCACGAAAAGAAATTTTGGACAGGTTCTGCCATCTACCAGACAACTGTACTTTCACAAATCGTTTTTACCTACATTTTTCCAAAATCAATTTCAAAATTGTGATTGTACTGTATCAAAGATTTACAACCACTATTTTACAATCTTAACAAGCAAAATGAGCAAAATCAATAAAATGATCAAATCCAAAGAGTAATTTTTCGACATTTTGAGGTTAGAATTAAAATTTGAACGAGGATGATTAGTATGCAAAATTTTCGTAATATTTCCAAGTATTGAGGTTAGAACCGACTGCTTTGCAGTTGCAACGATCGAGATAAATCGTCGGATAACATGCAAATAACTATGCCGATGTTCATTAGACTTGAAAAATGTTTTATAAGCGTAAGTAGCATGATTGATTTTAAATCATGTGGGTGGACAGAGCCTTGTACACATACAGACACAGAGAAGTGGTAAAAGTACCGTTAGGTTTGATTTCCAGCGCGTCTGCTATAGTCTGCACTTCATGCAGTCTTTCTTGATTCTTTGAAAGGGATGGAGTAAAAAAAAAGCATTATATAAAAGGGACAATTGTCACTAATGGTTTTTCCGCCTTGAGTTCGAAATGGTTGCGGCATGAAGAGGCTGCCATGCCATTTGTTGCCATTTCTCTGGCCATTTCCCTTTGAATTCCACCCCCACCCAACCTTTCATTTTCTGAGTTTCCGGTTCCGCCACGGCTTTGACAAGAAAGCCTCTGTATTTATAGATTCGGTGGTTCTCGTGCCGTCTCTGGTGTTATCAGACTTTTTTTTAAATTCAAATTGAACGAATACCATTGCGTGAGTGTGAACGGAGGCGTATCTCGAGTGAAAAACGTTGAATTGTTTCTGCCTTCGGACTGGCACGAAAATGTCAGAACGCTGGTGAATCACTCTTTCTGTTCTCTCGTCTTTTATCCATCCAAGTTCGTTGATCTCGTGAAACAGGTAAGTCTCGATTTTGATTTGAGTGCCAGTGCTAATTTTTAGAATTGAAATAAGTGATAGTGTGTACTGCTCAGGCTCCAAGATAGAGTAATTCTCACCAGATTCTCACATATTGGAGTAGTGATTTGCGGAATTAAATAGGTTAGGATGACCGGTTCTGTTTTCCTGTAGGATTTGGCAGATTTTCGAGTTTGTTTATCAACAAAAGTGAAAAAGTTGCTTTCGATTTGAGTTTGGGGTTTATTGTTGAATCGTTCTCTGAAGGACTTAACGGTGTGCTGTTTGGTGCAGTCAGCAATCCGTTTACTAGGTATAATGTCTTCTATTTCTTGCACGAAAGCAACTTTCCTTTTACGGATTTAATTACACAATTTTCATAGGAGTATACTTTCTATGGTTCGATTTTTCCTTCTAAATTTCAAGCCTTACAAATCGACTTACAATTCGTCAGTTGTTTGTAAACTCCGTGATCAAGTAGCAAAGTTTAGGTAAACGTTTTTTTACGTTAATTGATTAGTTATATTTAGATTTCGTTTTTTGTTCGTTGCTATTTTTATCCTGAATTTTTGACAATGTATAAAATTTTTGCACACGTTCTATTGATTAATTTGTGAGTTAAGCCCTACATTTGGGGGTAAAATTTAAACAAACTTTTTAAGAAATTTGTTTCAGTGAAAAAAGAATTTAAATCGTACGTTAATAATAAGATTTAGAATGATAGATAATATGTCATCTTTGGTACCCTATGCGCCAGAATAAATAATAGTTATTTTTTTTCTGTTAAATTTCGTGGAAAATATGAGCCTACAGTAAAAGAATTAGTTGCAATTTAAAAAAGTATACTAATGTGGATATTTTTTGCTAATCTCTATTTCACATAACACTATTAATATTCCAATTTTTAGTATTTCAAGGCAAACAAATCTTTAATTCTTAAAATAAGGCCATTTTCAATATAATTGATTGGAAGATTTTGATTAATTAAATTGATCTGTCTGAGAGGCGATTATGTGTAACTCTTTTGCAAAAATCAAACGTAAAAAGGTTCTTTCAAAAATATGATTTAACCCAAATGTCCTTGCACTGTCAATTTTCTTGTCGAGTTTGAATCTGGGTATTTTTTAATTAATAGTAAAAAAATTAACTTATTTTTATAAAATAAATCTTATTATATAATTGTTATTATGCCAATACGCATACTTTATATTTTGACTCTTGTTGCAAAATACTCACGAAACTACTCCGATTTAAAATCTACAAGAATGTTTACAGAGCAAGGACCTTTGAGTTAAATCATGTTAAGACCCACTGTGCTTTTAGCTCTTTCACATTTTGAAGTTTCTAAATTCAAACTCTAAAATTTCTAATTGTTAATTAGAATGTTCCTAATTCCAATAATATTTCATATTGGAGTTTTAAAATTTGAGTTATTTAGACTCTGCATTTTAGATAAATGAAGGGTAGCAGTACGGAACTAGATAACAAACATTTTTATCAAAAATGGGTCTATTAAATTAAAAATTCCTTAAAAATCAAATACAGATTATGGTAAAACGAATTTTTCGAAATTTCATTTTTTTGATACAATAATTTAAAAAAATGTTTCATAAAATTTTAGTCTGAATTTTAACGTAGGAATAATTTCTTTCAACCTTTTAGCATTGATATTTCTTCAAATTATTAAAATTCAATGAAAAAAATGTACTTTCTTATTTTTTCTCAGATTTTTAGCAAAAAATGTCTGTCTTAAAGTGATATAGTGATCTTCAATTTTGATTTTCAGGATAATTTTTCTGTATCAAACATTTTTATTCGGTTTTTAATCGCTATCCAAAGCCGAATTTGAAAACCCATGAAATTTTAGTCGTAAAATCCTCGTTCGATTTATCTCGGAATTGACTCACTTTTTTACATCAAACTTTTTTTCGCCTATTTAGATATTTAATATTTCGGGACCATGTTTTTATTTTTTATTTTAACTGAAAATTGCATTTTTTTTGTCCTAATTCACAGCCGAGCCAGCTTAAGTTTTAGGTATAAAACTTGTATGCCCTCAATTTAGCAACACAATTTATAGCAGTGGACTTTTGTTTTATCTTAAAATAGTGATTTAAATTTTATAGAATATTTTTTCGCTGCTCTGAAAAATTCCCATTTTGTAGTTTATCTAGTTCTATAATGCCAGCCGTCAAATAAGAATAATACCACGAAGTAGTATAAGGAGATCCAACTCTAATATAAGAATACCCCCCATTTTCCCGTGCCCACTTCCTATAGCAAACTCACAGCATACCAGATTAAGTATTGTAGCGCCTCTCATGAGAAAATTTGAAGCTGTTGAAAACCAACTGCAAAACCTATGTTATAACGGTTTTCCGCAAGAGGCGCTAGAATACGTTATCTGAAGTGCTATAGGATGTGGGTACGGAAAAATGGGGGTAGAATTTTTCGAAACGGCCCATAGAGTTGGATCTCCTTATACTACTTCGTGAATAATAAACTTTTGATAAACTTGTAGGTGAAAAAACAAAAGAAAATGCAGTCTTATTTGAACTTTTTTGAATCATATTTCATAACATCAATAATTCGGAAAAATTGCTTTGTGAATTTTCGCATATTAAATAAAAATTAACATCCTATTAAATTAAATTTATGTTCTACTAGACTAGACAGCTCATTGAAACTGAAGTCCAAATTTGAAAAAGTCGTACTTCCCTCTCTAATTTTCTCATCTCGTTAAGTGTCAAAACTGACATATGAGTTTGAATCTAACCGTATATTAGAGATCTATAATATTTGATGACCAAGTGTCAATCATATTAAATTTTTTTCATAATTACAAGTGACGCATATTCACCCTTATTTGAATGATCGACTTATATTCGACATGTATTCAATGAAATTTTCTACAAAATCCAGGATGACGGAGGAGCCAATTGGCCGGTGTACCTCACCATCCGGCGACAGCAGCCTCTCCGGAGGTGGAGAAATCCACGCATCCGCGATCGTGGCTTCCTTAGAGGAACGCCTAATGGACATCACTGCTCGACATTCTCTCAACGCTCTTCGAACTCCACCGACGAAGAAGGCCAAACGAGTCCGCTTTTTCCGCAATGGGGACAAGTTTTACACAGGCGTAGTAATGGCCGTGACTCCAGAAAGGTACAGAAGTTTTGATAGTCTGGCTTCCGATTTGACAAGAGCTCTCGTCTCCAGCGTCACGTTGCCCAGTGGAGTTCGAGCAATTTACACCATGGATGGTAGAAAGGTCCAAACTGTTGGTGATTTGGAAGATGGAAAATGTTACGTCGTTTCTGGTCAGGGAGAGATGTTTAAGAAAGTGGAGTACTCTTCATCCAAAGTGAGAAGAGGAAGTTCCTTATCGGGTTTACCCCAGTCTCCGGCTGGTACCGGCAGACAAATAAGTGCAATACCTGGTTGTGTTAAGGCGAAAATCATAACTTTGATCCGCAATGGCACGAAGCCAAGAAGGGTTGTGAGGTTGTTACTGAACAAAAGGAACGCACCAAGCCTTGAGCATGTCCTGGAGGCAATTACAGAAGCTGTGAAGCTGGATTCAGGTGCTGTGAGAAAAGTCTACTCGCTTTCGGGACAACAAATTAATTCTCTGGATCAGTTTTTTGAGAACGAGGAGATATTCGTGGCCTGTGGGACTGAAAAGCCTACTCAAGAGGACTTTGAGCTTGTCTTCGAGGAGTCTAAATGCGTTCAGAGTTTCCGACGAGGCGTTTGCCCTGTTAAGAGACAAGGTGGGCCAATGCCAAAAATGCCTCGCAAGTCAGGCAAGAAGTCATTGACTGCTCCTCAGGTCAGGACTCCAAGTCCTGCGTCGCTTATTTTACCGCAGCCGCTTAGGTTGCATTATGCTGTTGGACACGTCATCGGAGATGGCAATTTTGCAGTTGTTCGGCATTGCGTGCACAAGTGAGTATATCTTTACTCCGTGTTTTTAAAGATAATTATTAATGCAAGTAAAAATGAAGACATGAGGAGAGAAATTATTTTATTGTGCTGAATTCTGTTTTAGATTAGTCACTCTTGTAAGATAAAGTGAATATAGTCACTTTTTAAAATGAAAAGATCACTTTAGTCACTTTTTTTCAATAAATTAACTCATGGGTTAACCACTATTGAATTCAGGTCTACACCTATTTCTGAATTTTCCTGAATTCGTTTGAAATATTTTAGGGTATTTTAAAAGATTCCAAGGAATTTTTAATAGATTTGAAGGGATTTCAAAGGATTTTAAAGATTTGAGTTTTTTTGATTTCATGAAATTTTGGAGAGCTGTAAAAAATTTCAAGGGATTTTAAAGGATTTTAAATACTTTAGGGTATTTTAAAAGATTCCAAACAATTTTTAATAGATTTAAATATTTGAAGGTATTCAAATATTAATAAATATTAGTAAAATATTTGAATGATTTTAAGGTATTTTCATAAATTTTTCAGGATTTCAGGAAATATCAGATTTCATGCAATGTTACGGGATTTTAATGGGTTTCAAAGAATTTATTCATAAGAATTGAGGGATTTCGTAGGATTTCAAAGATTTTGAAATCTTTCAAGGTGATTCCAAAGATTTTAGAATATTTTAAAAGATTCCAAGGCATTTTCAAGAGCTGTAAAAAGTTTCCAGGGATTTCAAAAGATTTAAAAGGATTAACAGTATTTTAGTGTATTTTAAAAATCATTTCAAGACATTTCTAATTGATGTCAGTAATATAATGGAATTTTAAAGAATTTTAAATACTTCAAGGTATTTAAAAAAATTCCAAAGCATTTTCATGAGATTAAAAATAATTCCAGGGATTTCCAAAGATTATAATGATTGTAAGGGATTTAAACAAATTTTCATGTGCTTGTAAAGAATGTCCTAGAATTTCGGATGATATGGAACAATTCAACAGGACCTTTAAGGTTTTATGATATTTTCAAAGATTGCAAGGTAATTTATAAGATTTCCGAGGATTTCAATGATTTTTAGTAGATTTTAAGAGCCTTCCAAGTATTTTAATAAATTTTCCAGGATTTCAGGAAATATCAGATTTGATAGAATTTCATTTATTTGGAATTCACCCTGCATTCTTAATCATTTATCCTGAATTCTTTTGAATTCTTCGGAATTCTCTTGATTTTTTTCAAAAAACTTTAATTCTTCTAAAGGCTCTCCATAATTCTACACAATTCAGTGGATTTTTTTTAGTTTTTATTTGATTCATCCTGAAGTCCTTTAAACGCACATTGCATTCTTAGGCATTTCATCAAATTCTTTTGAATTCCATTGAATTTTCCTAAATTCATTTCAAACTTACTGAATTCAATGCATTTATTCATTGTTTTCAGTTCACTGGATTTTTTTATTGACTGGATTTTTATGAATTTTATTGAATTCTTCTCATTTGTCTTAAATTCTTCTAACTTCGTTCTAATTTTACTTAAATCAATGGGATTAAAAAAAAATTCAATTCATTTGAATTCTTTTGAATTTAACTTGAATTGTTTTGAAGTATTATGAATCGAATTCTTTTAAATTCAAGAGAACGTTAGTCACATTATGAATTCCTATTAGTCACTTTTAGTCACATTTTGGGTTAAAAATTAGTCACCTTTGATTGCTTGTTTTGTTTAAATAGGTCAGTTTTTTCAAGCAAATTAGGCTGTGATAGCCCTGAGAATAGTAAATTAATAATTTATAAATTAAAATGAAACTCTTTTTATTCAATTTGTAAAAGGTTGTTCATAAAAAATGTTACATGATTAGACTTTTGATTTTTAAATATTCATGGCCAGGGAAAATGAAAAATAAGTCAGGGAAAAGTCAGGAAATTTTGGAAATGAAGTTTTGCGGCCGCCCTAAATATAGTAGGTATAGTGATGAGAATTTCAAACGTAAAATTTATTATTTAAGGCCATGTTACGAGTGGGTCACGTGACCTGATTCCTACCTTACCGACACTTTTTTTCAAAATCAACTTACGTTCACACGAAACGCGATATCGAGTTGAAAATTTGGGATATTAAATAAGAAGCGCTAAGAAAGGCGGCTCTGGTTCTAAATTTTAATAATCATGAAAAAAGCAAAAAAAAAATTATTTACAAAAAAAACTTTTTTCATAATTATAAAAATATAGGACCAGAGCCGCCTTTCTTAGCGCTTCTTATTTATTATCCCAAATTTTCAACTCGATATCGCGTTTCGTGTGAACGTAAGTTGATTTTGAAAAAAAGTGTCGGTAAGGTAGGAATCCGGTCACGTGACCCACTCGTAACATGGCCTTAAATAGAAGATCTAATTTATATTTATTTAACAGTTGATGGAGAGGTAAATTATCACTTTGGTATATTAATTCCGCATAGAACATATTTAGTATCAAATATCTAATTAAAAAGACAATGAAAATCGTACCCAGGTTTATGTAAATATTTGTTATTCACTTTGAATTTTTGATTTGGATTGTATTTTTATTCATTCAAACCATTTCTCTGGATATATTTGTTATTCTCAATTTAATAAATTTACCGTGAGGTATCTTTTTAAAATAAACATATATCCCCTTGTGTGATACAGATCAACTGGAGCCGAATACGCGATCAAAATAGTGGATAAATACAAATGTCAGGGAAAAGAAACAATGTTAGCGAGCGAAGTCGCAATTCTGAGACAAGTTTGCCATCCAAATATTATAAGTTTAATCTCCGAACAAGAGACAACAGACCAGCTATTTTTAGTTATGGAACTAGTAAAGGTATTGTTTAAGACTCTTAAGTATAATTTAAAATCATAAGCTTAATTTTTTTCTTGTAACTATAGTTGCAATTCCAGTACAATATGCTTTAATTTCACAGGGAGGAGACTTGTTCGACGCAATAGCAGCAGCGACCAAATTTTCAGAATCCGAAGCGAGCGTTATGGTTGGACATTTGACATCTGCTCTGGCTTATCTGCATTCTCATCATATAGTCCATCGAGACGTCAAGCCCGAAAATCTCTTGGTTGAAATGGAAGGAAGTCAAGTCCGGTGCCTGAAATTAGCTGACTTTGGACTTGCTCAAGTCGTCGTTGAACCTTTATTCACAGTTTGTGGAACTCCGACCTATGTCGCTCCAGAAATTCTCGCCGAAATGGGATATGGCCTAAAGGTAGATAATACTTTATTAATATTTAAAACCTAATATTACTCTAATAATAGGGTTCGGACTCACGACATTATTAACATTATTTGACACTTTTTTGAGCTATTCACCAATTTTGCCACCATTTTCTCGTAATTGGCCGCTAATGTCATTATTTCTTCACTTTGTCTTTAAAAATATTTTTGAACTTCTCTGATTGGCTAAAATAACATGTTTACCATCCCCAGTACAGAAATATATAAAAATCGTCTCAAATGCTAATATATGGGTCGTTGCCAAAAAGTTGCGAAATTTGGACTATCACTTTTTTAAAAGGGGCTTTAAAATATCAACTAAAAGATTTAAAAAATATATTTTACACCAAAAATTGAACTAAAATACCAGTTGCAGAGATCAAGAATCATGTTTCTCTACGTTTTTTGTTAATACAAGCGGATTTATGTAAGTTTGAAACTGTTTTATTCTGTAAAAACGCATTGAAAGACTTTTAGAACCCTCTGGAAAGTGTAATAATATACTAAAGTGAATTAAAATAAAAAATAATTAAATATATTATTGATTTAAAATTGTGATTTAATCTTGAGTATTTTCCCTTTGAAAAATTAAATGCTCGTTTAAAAGCACATTTGTGGAAGATGGTAATCGATATGTAACTTGCAATAAATAGTCCTTTCTCTGATAAATTTTGACTTAAATTTCGATCAGCTTTGTCAGTCTGAATGAGACAACTAGAGTTGAAATCTGAATGAATAGCGGAACATAAAACCTATAAAAGAGTTATCGCAGTGTTACCGAGTGGAATATCAAATTTCGTAATTGTTAAAAAAAAAAATTTAGAGTGGACGTAAAAATCTTTAAAAATGTTTCGGAGTATAATAATATTTTTTGCAGTGTATCTACACAATTTTCACATGATGCACATTTTTCAAAATTGTGTCCTGAAATATGATTGTTACCGAGTGAAAACAGTTTGAAGATATTAGTGGTGAAAAGCAGCCCTCCAAATTTCATCAATTGATCTGCAACCGTTTTCAAGTTATCGTGTTCACAAAAAAGTGTGACATCCACACACACACACATCAACATACACACACATATCCGGACGATTGCTTAGAACATTATATTAGACATTTTTAAATGGAGGAAGGTTTATTCAAATGAATTAAAATTTTTTGGAAAATGTTACCATTACAAAGCTTCCTCTATGAGGAAGCAATAATAATATCAAAGGAAAAGGAAGTAAGGGAGCGATTTCAGAAAAAATAAAGCCCTTTTTTGGACATTAAAAAAAAAATAAAGAAAAGCTGAAAGAATTAAAAATAGATGATTTTAAAAATGGTAATTTTTAAATTATGCTGTTTATCTGTTTTTCATTCTTTCAGCATTTCTTGATTTTTTTCGACTGTATTTTTATCTGTAGGAAATCTTGAGCTACTTAAAGGATTTTTCAATGCTAGTTAAAGAATTTATTTTAAAAGCCAGAAAAACGGTTACCTACACCTATGAAACATCTAATGCATTTAATAAATTCTTTACTACACCCGATTTAAAAAGGATACCCTTTAACCTTGAAAAAGCACCTTTTGTACCCTATTTTTTATCTCATAGGGACTGTGAGGCTTGCAGTTAATAATAATTCCAATAGAAAAAATTCGAGATTGGGAGAGAATAAAGTTGAAATCAAACGGAACACGAAGTTTAAATTATTGAAATTAGAAAGAGGTCACGTATTTTACCTTAGCGGCTAAACTTTGCTTACGATTAAAAAACAAAACAAAAAAAAACTGAGAAGTTAGAAGTGAAGTTAGCTGGTGGTTGAAGTGAAAATACCTAATACCTTAATTTCATTTTTGCAAATATAATTTAAATCTATAGGATTTTATATTAGAAGGAAGAAAATTTTAGTTACTGTTTATTATTTTATGTATTTTTCTATACGTATAGCGTTTAATCTAATTTTCTTAGTTAAAAAAACAAAAAGTTACAAATTGGAATTCTTTATCTGAAACTTTTACTCTGTATTCTTAAAAAAAAAATTTCTCTCGAAATTCCATGCTACTTATGTCACTTAAGTGACTTCCTTAAAACCATTCCAGTCGATCCGAGGTCTGGATGTAGGTTTATTTTATAAAAATTTTCATTTTCCTATTTTGTTACTATTTTGCAAAATGTATGCCACCATTGACACTATTTTCGATCTGTGAAGTGAGTCCGAGCCTTGTAATAATTAAAACTCGTTCCTATTTTCTATCTAAATATTTCTTAGAATATGCTCAGACCTACCCTAGTATTATTGCTCATCGCTGCGATCAAACTAAACATGAACAGTTCTGCTTTTATCTTAAAACTGGTAGCATATGGCTCGAATGACATTGAGTCTAATCTAATGCAAATTCTGGACTTGTCATACTTCAGTGAAGATAAATACATCAATCTTTTTGATTTAGATCGACGTTTGGGCTGCCGGAGTCATACTCTACATCCTACTCTGTGGTTTTCCTCCTTTCGTATCGCCTGACAACGAGCAAGAAGAATTATTCGAAAGAATTCTCAGCGGACAATACGAATTTACATCGCCATACTGGGACAATATTTCCGATTCGGCGAAAATGCTCATTTCTAACATGCTTCAAGCACAACCAGAACTTAGATTCAGCGCGGAGGATGTTCTTGATCACCCCTGGCTTACGGTAACTTTATTTTCTTGTTACGAAAACGATAGAATACCCTATCTTAGCTATTCGCATGGTTCAACTTGGTGCGGAGAATGGCTGATGAATTTCATTGCTGATGAGTTAAAAAGGTCTCAGAGCTTTCTTCTTTCTTAGATGAATTTTTAAAGTAATTTCTGGGGAAGGATTCACTATATTTATAGCAAAATAGAGTTTATTGTACATACATTTAATTTATTAGAATTGCTCATGTTTGTTAATGTAATCATCTGAATTGATAGAGTTTTTAAATCTGATAGAAGTTTGCATTCTCTGGAGGATTTAAGGCTTCTGTGAGTTTTTGTTTCCCTAGCAAAAATATTAGAAAAATTGCGAATTCAAGATTGCATTTTAAATTTTTAGAGTATTTATTGATTAACTCCCTTAATGTGATATTCTTTGCGCTTTAGATTGACTTGAGATAATTCTGCACATTTCTACTTCTAAACTTCTTCATAGTGGTTACGGATTAAGAAATTAATTTTGAGTTCCTTAAAAGTACTCAAGGATTTTTAGAGCAAAATATTTTTTAAAAGCAGAGGTTGTAGAAGAGAATTTTTGTATGATTTTAGAAAACTGGGGAGCCGGAATTCTTATTAGAATTTGTTGGATGCCTTTGAAATTCTTTAAAATTCCTTAAAAACTTTGACAATGATGTAAGTTAAGGGCAGTTTTTTAAGTTGTGGTTTTAGGTTATTAATTTCTCCACACTTTCCTGAATATGATTTCCTGAAAATCTTGATTGTCTCAAAAAATTTAGAAACTCGAAGAAAACAGTTCCACAAATGTTTAAAAATGCCTTTCTTACTATTGTTTCTACTTTCTTTATTTCTAGCATAGTTACTAAATACCATTCATATTGAATACATTTTCAAAATACACTTTCACTATTTTTTTGTTTTCCAGAAGTTTTAATTCCTAAACAATCAAGAGCTTTTCAGTCCTTTTTGCTTTGGGTTACTGGATTATTTCTAGGTGATTTTTGGCGAGGGGTTAACTTTTGAAATGGGTGTAAATTGCTTCTACTTTAAAAATGGTTGGAAATTGGAACTTATGAACTTCTCAGTTCTTAGTTTCCTATTTTATATTTTCACCTTGTTCCCGTTTCTTTCCATTCCGGGAAAAATGCAGCCTCATCATTCTACATGGAGAAAAATTGATGTT
This sequence comes from Andricus curvator, assembly GCA_932195095.1. Lineage (NCBI taxonomy): Eukaryota > Metazoa > Arthropoda > Insecta > Hymenoptera > Cynipidae > Andricus > Andricus curvator. The sequence goes on from CAKNYM010048494.1 coordinate 69,955, forward strand.
TACCCGTAACATCTAGATGTTTCGTGTTAACACATATACAATATTTAACTGTAATAGGACAATCTAGGTCTAGGATATTAGAGGTTATAATATATAGGTATTAAGAACTATGCACATGACCATAAAACAGAATATTCGGCACTAAGAAGGTTTTTCTGCAGAAAAAATAATATTTTCTTTAACTTTTTTAGTTTACATATACAATTTACACCTCTGTTGTTAATAATAATTGACTATAAGCTGTATCAAGTGACCGACTGAAGTCAACAGCATTTTCCTGCTCAGGGACCGTTCAAAAAATATGTCACACGTGGAAAATATAAATGTGAATAACAATCTTTTGAAATGCTTGAAAAAAACGAAAATTAATGATTTTATTTTACAAGTATTTAAATACAGACTTCACACTCTTTCTCCTATTTCCTTCTTTATTACTCTTTTAAAGAATTCATTTTTTCCCCTCGTTTTCAATAAACTTCCCATTTTTATATGGGTTTTCGCTTGAATGCGAACTGTTTGATTGATAATTAATTTTTCTTTTGTTTTGGAAACTAAATTATTTGGTTGATAATTCATCTCTGTAGGTCGAAAATTTAACTATGTGGTTATAAATTAAACTATTTTATTAAAATATGATAAAAGTTAAACTATTTTGTTAACAGAGATCTTTCTTGTTGAGGTATTCTCAACGGTTTTGTTGAAAAGTGGTCTTTTTGGATTGACTATTCCACTTCTTTAAATTGAAAATTGATATTTTTTGGTAAAAAAGTTTTTGGTTGAAAATTTAACTCTCTTCTAAAAAATTCGTCTTTTTGGCTTGAAGATTCGACTATTTGGTTAATAATGCAACTGGTTGTGTTTGAAGTCAATTATTTTGGTTTGAAAATTAGACTATTCGGTTGAAAATATTAAAATATTTCGACTTGAAATTTTAAGCATTTCATATTCAATTCAATATGGTACCTGTACGTTAATTTCCCTTCTTCTGAGAGAATTTTGGGCTTGAAGTCTGTTAAATTATGTTTGTATTTTTTGTGTTTTATTTTGGGCAATTATCAAATGTAATTGAAGAATTGGAGCGTTCAAGCTTTTTGTGATGATCTCTGACGAAGAAGGGGAGAGGTGGAAAAAGTGCTCAAAATATCGTGACGTAGTTTTTGAACGGCACCTCACCGCGAACTATGCCTCTCTAACAGCCAGTTCAATATCTGGATGTTTCAGTCTAGCAGTTCACAATAGAATTCTTAAATTCTCGAGAATTTTAGAGAATTTAAAGAATATTTAAGGAATATAAGAGAATTGAATGAATTTATGTTTTTTATATAAATATATTTATAAATTTTTAAAAACCAATAGAAAAAGTTTTACTGTTAAAGCATAATTTTGTATTGTGAACTATCTAAATTTGAATTTGTCATGTTCACTTTGAATCTTTCTTATAAATTCCCAAAGAATTTATCTGCCGGTTATATTCTCGGTCATATTCTCATTCTAGTTACCGTTCTCAAAGTAATACAATCAACTCAGAACTCTAAGTCGAATAGTAAAAGATATTGTCATTTACGCTTAACGTCGCAGCAAAATACGCGTGAATATATCTGTATGTTAGGGGTTACTGTTTAAAAACCTTTAATATCTAGGTTTTAACATCCATTTTTCTCCGTGTATTTTCTACATACATAGTTATCAATGGCTTATGAACACGCACTAGCTTGAATCCTGACTCCTGGTTAACCTCTGGTTCACGTCCTGAATTCTGGCACTCGAAAGTAGCATTGATCGAGATCTTAGGGCACCCTGACACAGCAACAGCTTCAGTAGTGGTTTGTCATATCTGTAGCAGAGCTTTTCTTTTCTTTTTTTCTGCCTCTCTACACCAGCAGAGCTTTCTAGGAGGCGAGCAGACGACAGCAGCAGATCTCGAATCACCGGAGCAACACGGGTATCAGCAGCGTCAGCCGATAAGAGTCGCCACGTTTGAATTCGATTACAAGAAGCAAAGGCGCAACGAGATTCAGCGTCAGACCAAGGATGAGTCGGACAATGTCAAGCGAAGCAGATGGACGAAAGTCGAGCCCATTTCGCACACAAGATCGGAAATAGATCTGGAAATCGAAAAAGACGACATCGCTCGTGGACGGGATGAAGTTGATTTTATAAATGGAAATTACAACGAGCGAGAATCTCTTTCTTTAAGTAACGACTGTTTAAAAGATCTCGACACAGCCACCAGGTCTTTGAACGATTTGACGATAGATCTGGAAAAAACCATCACAGAAGAAAGCAAGGACATTTCCTACCGAAAAGGGTATGCGAAGCCATCGCACAGCGTCGCTTCGTCTTTGAATAGCATTCCCGAGAATCTGAATTCTCCAGAAGAAGCTCCTTTCGCGAAAACAATAACCCCTGAGAAGAATTCTCCATCGAGTAAACGAAACGGGAATATTTCCTCCGATCTAGATTCAAATTTCACGTCACCTAAAACGCCCTTGTTCGATGCAATCTATAATTACGAGACGCCTAAATCTGTAAAATCCACTACCAACAGAGCGAGACTCACCAGGAAGAACCTCTACAAACTTTCTAAAGCGAATGGAGACGTCAAGAGTGATGGTGATATTGGAAAAATTTCCCGGGATGCGTGTTTTTCCTCGATGGATTATTTAAGTGGGACTTCAGACAACGAAATCGAGACCTCCGATAGTTTTGTAAACGTTCAGTTAGCGGCGATCAAGAAAGGAAGGAAGTCAGTGTCATCGCAGAGCCTGGAATCTTCCGAGAGTTTCGAGAACGTGAAGTTCTCCAAGGTGAAAGACGTGATCGTCGTGCCGACCAAAGTCGCCAATCATCGAAACGAGTCTCGAGATAACAAAAACCCCATTCCCAGCTTTCGCCAAACGAGATGTAAAGCCGCTGGGGCTTCCAAATCGTGCAAACCTTCTCAAATTCCCGTCCAGCGTGATGATAAAGTTTCATCAGCTCGAAATAAAACCCAGGAAAGTTCGAAGAACGCCCAAAACGAGGCGGTCAAAAGAAGAACTAAAGCGAACAATCAGTCGGAAACGAAGACCGATGCTTGGTCCAAAAGGCACAGTTATGTGCCTCAGTATTCTACGAAAAAAACGTCGGATTCAAACGAAATGAGCCGGCCAAAATCGACGATCGTGAACAACGCGAGGAAGTTCAGTTCGTCGGATGAATTGCGAGAGGACAAACAAACGACGAACGCGAAAACGAAGCGGCTTAGTCTTTATTATACACCTCAGCCCTCGAGGAAGGCCTACGAAGACCCCAAAGTCGAGAAAAGTAAAAATTCCGAGACGAGTAACAATAAAAGCGCCGTTACAAAATGTCTCGTTTCGGGCAAGAAGAAAGAAGAGACGTCGACGACAACTTGCGAGAGGAAAGATAGTCTCAGGAGTCGAAAATCCACGGCGGAGAGTTCGACTGCAGCTAGTAGAAGTAAGACGAACAGACAAAGTGTTTACAATCGTTCCAACGCGATTACCAATTCTGCAAGAACTAAGTGATTTCGAAAATTGAGTGATTTCGAAAAATTGTATTTGCAAAAAGAGACTTGAGCTTTGTGACTTAGATTAGGTGAGCGTTATGATCACCCAAGAAATCAATACCCCCAACAGCATGCAATATTGCATGAGATCATTGGCAAAATAACCGTGAAATATTGCAGCAATATTGCTGCAATATATCAATGTTCTCTCTCAGTCAATGTTGCAACAATGTTGTGCGACATTGCAGCAATATTGATTGGGAGAGGGCATTCATATATTGCAGCAACCTTGCTGCAATATTGCTCGGCAATGTTGCCGATGTTGTAAGGTAAGATTGCAATAATGTTGTGCGACAATCTTGCATCATTTTTGTAACAACATTGATACAAAATTGCCGTACAACATTGTTGTAACATTGCTGTAATATCGAGTGCTATTGCGGTAATGTTTTTCTTTTTTAATACCCGAATGCCACAAAAATGTAGGTTTTGGGTTTTAGAAAAGAAAATTTAATTTCTTCGGCACTCAGCGTTTTAACGAAGATTACTTAACTTATTGTAAATTAGGCCTCCGAGAATTAATTGCGTGGAGTGATAGACGGTTGCCAAGTACCGAATCGTCAGTCCGAATGCAAGCTTGGCCTTAAATTGTCGCACAAAGACGCACTTTCTAATTGAGAGTGGAACAAGACATGCCAAATGCATTTAATATTGATTTGTTTTTGTACGCCTGTGAAGGACGAACTAAGCTGATTGTAAGATGATAAGATATCATATAATAATCGTCGATTAGGGACTTAGGCGCGTAGCGCAAAACTAGGAGAGTATATTGGACGCTGGATTATTGTATCGAGTCACGGAGGGAAATGGAGCAAACATTTATAATTGGGAGTATTAGTACAGAGAAAAGAAATAGTATTACTGGAAGAGATTGTCGTACGCTTGCTCAAAGAAATTTCAAAGATAGAATACATATTTTTATACAAGGTTATAGGAGCAATATCGAAAGAAAGAGGGAGACATAATCAAACTGAAAAAGCCTTAAGAAGTGCATACTAAATATTCGAGAGAGAAAAAGAAATAAAGTCGGCTGGACGATGTAGTATATTTTGTAAATTTATTTTTGTAGAGGGATTGTCTCGTGTATTAATATAAATCTCCTTTGCCCTCCGTTGCTCTTATTCCGTCTCAAGGTAGTTTGATGCGCGCCATTCTCGTATTTTTACAGAGAAGGTAATGATTCTAATATATGTTGTAAATAAATATACGTAACGAGGCAGGTCTTAAAAATCTTTTTAATCAAATGTTAGACACCTTTTTGTTATGAATCAAATTGTAAATTAACACGTTCGAATTGTATAAATTAACACTGTTCATTTTTTGGGATTTGTTTTCCCGATGGTTTATAGTATTTTTGTTACCGGCGAATGAATGGAAAATGAGAAATGATCTGGACTTGGTGCTTTGTACCAGTGGAAAATTATCGCATAAGAAAATATGAACTTGGCGATGGTTTTTCAATCAGTATTGAACATCAGGTAGACTATCGATTTTTTGTCGAGAAGTACCGATGTTTTTGCAAGTACATGATACATGGCATTATGTAGGTTGTAAGTTTTAAAAAGTGATTGACGCCAAATATTTAGCTATATTAAGATTCATTATGATCTATTTATATTACATTATTGTGCACCAATATTATATTTATATCAAATTTCTGGACTTCAAGACTTTGGTCCTTATTTGGGACTTTTAATTCTCTGCGTCTTTCATTTTCTTTAGAAATTGATTATCTAACGGGTTGCAATTAGACCTGCGCGAGGAACGCGTACTTATTCGAGTTCATAGTTCTGCAGTGTTTTCAAATGTAGAACAAAAATTTGAGAGCGAATTGTATTCTGTAAGGTATCAAAATCAGTAATTAAAAGTTAAAGTAATATTGAGATCTAGCCGATTTATCTTTCTGTGCTTTCCCTTCCTACCCATTCCCTTCCTGCGGGAAATATTTATTGGTTAATCGTAAAATTAATTTACTATCAAATTAATTGTTCAAAAGATATGAATAATAGGGTGGTCTTAAAAATTATTATTTTTTTTATATTTTAAAGTGTCACCCCCCCCCCCCCCCCCCTCATTTTATGGTATTTGGTGAAAAAAACTTCCCAACTTTTTGGAATTCAAAAAAAAATGTTTTGAGGTAGGGCGCGACCCTTGAAGTATCCCAAGCGTTTAAAATTCAATAAATCCTTTAATTTTAAAGGTTGAGTTTATTTATAAAATTAAATTTTTAGCCTTCGCGTTGTTCACACGACAGTTTTATATCATCTCTGTGAAGTTTTTATGATTCGTTTTAAAATTAAAGGATTTATTGAATTTTGAAAGCTCTGGGTTACTTTAAGGGTCGCGCCCTGCCTCTAAACATTTTTTTTCAATCTCAAAAAAATAGGAAATTTTTTTTTTACTAAATAACACGAAACGAGGGGATGAGACATGAAAAAATAAAAAATAAATTAATTTTTTGGGACCACACTTTATTTTCAAGAAGTTATCTGTAACAAAAATCTGATCGTAAAATGGTACTGAGCCTTTTTTAATTTTTATTAGATATATTATAAAAACTACTCAGTAAAGAATATAAAAGCGTTATTACTTAGAAAACTTTTAAATAAGAATATTTTTTACTAAAAAGGTACGTATTGCATTTAATATTTTATTTGGGGCGTTATATCGAATTTTTATTATATTGTATATATTTATGTTTTAAATAGCAAAAAAAGCTTTTTAATTTCAAGAATCTAACCATGCATGTTTATACCTATGTATATGATCTTGAAAAAAGTAAAATATCAAATATAGTGTTTGGGGTATTAAATAATGTGGTCGGAGGGTTTTGCAAAATTTTCAATATTTTGGCCGATATTTTTAATTGAAAATTCGACCATATTTTAATCATTTGTATTCCTGTTATTATTGATCGGACGAGAAAAATACTTCAATACAAATGTACGCAGAAATGTTGAAATTAAAAAAAAAAATTAACACATCGAAATATCAATTTTTTAATTGTTTATTTAATCAGCAATTTTTTATTGTTGTTTTCGACGCTAGGAACACTGCGAAATTAAAAACGAAAGAAAATGAATATAATTTTAGAAGGGTCCTTAAATTAACCACAAAGTAGCAATAACTTTTTTTAAAATATATTTTGGAAAAAAATTCTCAAAGTTTTTCGTTCGCAGAAAAGTAGGTCTCGAAAATTCAAGTCTCAAAAACTGTTTGCAATAATTGCGCAAAACTGTTTAAAATCAGTATAAATTGTTTCCAGGAAAGCTCACTTCCATCGGTGAGCAAATATAAAAAATTATAATAATTAATTACGACTTATTGCATATTAACTATTTTTTAAACTATCATCAAATTTAATAAACAAATTTATTTTTTAACTGTTCTTGAATAGATAGGCTTTCGTTTTTTGTGTAGAATGGATTAAAAATGACTTTTCAGTAACAATTTTCGACCTTACTTTATTGTCCAGTAAAAATAGTTAAAGGTTTAAAAACTTTTATTGAACAAATACACAATTCAGCCATTTTTGACAATATTGTAGACATTTTTTTTCAGATTTCGTTAAAAAAGCAATGTTAATTTGTTAAGAAGTAGCAAAATCATTAATTTGTTCATAAAATTATTTAAACGAAAAAGTGCCTGCTGGTAAATTGTCCACGCAGGTCATAGTGGAGATAATAATATTTAATATAGAAGGAAAACAAAGTCTATATGTTAAGAAATGGGTGAATTTGGCATTTTTTCATTAAATTTGTTCAAGCAATTAACCGTTTTTACCGGAAAATGAAGTAATATCGAAAATTGTTACTGATGAAGAGTAATTTTGAGTCCATTCCGTGTAAAACCCAACACACTATCTATTCAATAACAGCTTAAAAGTTAACATGTAATAAGTCGCAATTATATATTACTTTTACATATATTGCGACGAACGTTTTATGAAATAAAATATCTGAGTCTTGTTAATCCTTATTGCCAATATAAGTGAGCATTCCTAAAAACAATTTACACTGAAAAACAATGACTGAAATGAGCGAAAAACCTTGAGATTTTTGTGTGCAAAATATCAAAAAACACGTATTTTCTACTTTGTGGTTAATTTAAAGACACTTAAACATTATATTTATTTATTTCGTTATTAATTTCGTGGTGTTTCTAGCATGTAGAAACGACCATTCAAAATTTTTATTACACAAACAATATAAAAATTGATATTTCGATAAATTGTTTTTAATCTTCTTTAATTTCAACACTTTCTGCATTTGTCTCTTTCGATCAATAATAGCAGAGACAAAAATGGTTAAAATATAGTCGAATATTCAAAACTCCAATTTTTAATTAACAATATCTGCCAAAATATTAATAATTTTTCAAAAACCCTCCGACCACATTATTTAGTACCTCAAACTTTTGTAATATAAAACTTTTTTTAATTAAATGCCCCCATTATACTTATTGCTTACAATAGAAAAATTATGCACGTATACGAATTTCAAAATTCAAACAAAAAATGAATACATATTATGTGCTTAATTTATTGTTTTAAATAATTTTAAAATTAATTCTACAAGTAGAGAATATTTTTGTTGGCCGGGATCCAGGGACGTCTCGTTAACCACAGAAACATTTGGTCAAATGCGGAATTGAATTTGTACTTGAAATCCACGGAGTATTACTCCGTATTGAAATCGAATGTGTAAAACATTCTTATAATTAATTAACTTCGCCTTGTTTGAGAACAAGTTTTAAACTTGAATACCATAGTAACCCGCCATAGCTATCATCATTTCAGTTACAATCAATTATGTATTTTCCTTCAACCACCAGCTAACTTCACTTCGTTAAGTGCTGAGGGGGAAAAGAATGGACCAAATGCATGGGATATGATGGGATATATATCCTGGCGGACCGAACGAACGGAGCGGATAGGCTACAGCGTATCCTTATAGTATCCACATCGTATCCTCTTCGTATCATGCAAGAAAAACTCATTTAAAAAGGAAGATGAACATTTCACTTGTTGAAATTCGGATTCTACGTGAAATTTTGCGTTAAAAGGTCACGGAGTAATCGCAATAGTTTTTCTTG